>CAHIKZ030003851.1:0-32500 GCA_903632075.3 Acanthosepion pharaonis | reverse complement strand
GATGCGGAAAAGTGTTTGTGTATGAGTTTCATGAATATTTTTCTAATGTTTACTTTTACGTTTTTGTTTTTCAGTGTGTTGAACCATATTATGTTTCTCTTCCTGTTAGCTTTTTTTGTACTGTGTAGAGTGAATATGAGTATTGCCGGGAATCCAATATCTTTTAGGGCTGTTTTATAGTCTTTCTTAGCTTCGTTGATTATGATTTCATTGGAAGAATTGTCGGAAAGCCCACGGTTAACTGATTATGGTATCTGTTTGATTACCGTTTGAAGATGTGTATATATGCTGTGGTTTATCATTCGGTTTTCTGTATAGTTTATATATATATATATATATATATATATATATATATATATATACCTTTTCTTAGGTTGAAGGTGACATCTAGAAAATCTACTTTGTTTAGGTTTGATTTTATGTCTATGACGATTCCAATATTTTGAAAATCTTTATGATTGTTTTTCTAATTTTGTTTTGTTTGTTACAATTTTTTTAAGATTATGAGACCGTCGTCCCCGTAGAAGCAAAGAAATTACGCACACAAAATATTCTTTACAAATACCTCCACTGCAGCGAACCAATGTTAATGTTCGGGCCGCCCGAGGAATTACATGCCATATGATGCGCAAACACCAAATTTCTATTTGGACCATACAGAAACTTGACTATGCCATACGGTAACCTGTCAATTCACTGATCACAGTGCAATCCACACTCACATAAATAAATATATGTTGGTAGTTAATAAGATCTCTGACAGTATAAGATAAAGTGTTGTATGTTTTGGTGTGGTAATATTTAGCGAGCTCATCTGTTTGGACATAATGATTGACCACTCTGTTTGCTGCTCATTAAGAGAAACATGTTCTAAAAGTAAGCTAAGCTTAATAAATAACAACATGAGACAGACACAAATAAGCAGCACACGTAGACGATAAAATAACTGTAAAAAGAAAAGCCCTCGGCATAAAACTAAAAACATCTAAAACAATAAAATTTGCTTCAACATTGTGACTCATTTTCAATGAATTTAAAAACTGACTACACATTTTGGCATTGAAATTTTTCTTTGACAGTTAGCGACCTGTAACATCATGGTAAGGTATAACGGCCCCCAAAACTAGTTTTAAATGCATTTGAATCTAGAAAAAAACTACTTCATAGTCCCAGATCTTGGAAAGGAAAGAAATATGGCTGAAAGCATTCAATCATTAACGTTTGATATTTATTGTATAAAAAGAAATAATTGTTTTTATTGCAATGTATCAATGGCAAACTTGCTGTGGAAATATAAATTATATATATATATATATATATATATATATATATATATATATATATATATATATATAATTTGTTCTATTTCGTCTTCAATATATATATATATATATATATATATATATATATATATATATATATTGAAGATGAAACAGAACTAATGCTTTTAATTTAATTATATAATTAAATTTGAAGATTTTAGCTTCAGTTTTAGAAACATAGTAATTCATGTGTAGAAGAAGGAACCATATTTTTAAATCAGTTAATTTATAATATTTATGCTTTGTAAATTTACATTGAGCACTATTTTGTAAAATAAAAATATCAATTAAGAACACCGGATTATATATCTTATTATTTTTCCAAAATATTTTTATACCTTTATATATATATCACTCTATAAGCTGATAATCGAATCATCCTTGATAATGGCTAAAGGTATAGCCGAAAGCGCTCGGAAATATAAAACATTCGGACAGTTCTTACACACCTTTGTCCAGAAAAAGAAAGCTCTTGTCAGAACACAAGAAAATTAAATAAAAAGCTCAACCGTAGTACCTTGTCTGTCGTTTTTAATGAAACATGCATAAAGGAAGGATTGCTGCCTAAATATACATACATATATATATATATATATATATATATATATATATATATATATATGTGTGTGTGTGTGTGTGTGTGTTTAACAGTTTTTATAAATACTTATATACAGGTTATATATAAATATATATATTACAAATAAATAAATTCAGAACATATATATATGTGTGTTGTGTATTCAAAAATACATAAATACATTATATATATATATATATATATATATATATATATATATATATATATACTAATATCATGGTCCGTGCTTGATTCAAAAATCTACAACTCATACACCAATCGCTATCAATCCATACTTAAAATATTTTTTTTTCGTCCTTGCCTTGTCAAAATAATACCTTTGCCGTGCTGATGTTGCTACATGCCTTACATCTTGCCTATCTCACACTGTGAATTTTTTCTAAAAGTCTATACTAAACATTAAATCTGTTAGGAAAAAAGAATTAAACAAGATGAACACAAAACGATCAGCTTTAAAGAAGGAATCGTCGTACTGGAAAAAAATGGAATGAAAAAAGAATGTTAACAACAAATACTTTTTTACACCCAACCCATTCTGCGGAATCATTAATTTTGGTGGATGTTGAGTTTAAGCAAGCGAACTTTTGACGAATGCACGTTTTTTTTTGAATTTTTAAAATATACTTTAGTTAATATTCGTGTCAGGCAAATGTTGGTTCTCACGCTGGCCAATAGAATTTTCCTGCCTATTCGTGGCAAACTAGCTATAGGCTCTCCTTGACCAGTAGAAAATGGCCGTGTTTATACATGAAAAAAATGCCGTAGAAAACAAATTTTAAATCGATTATTTCCACTATCGATGGGAGTTAAAATGCAAAGTCGATCTTGGCCTTTCCGCTAACTTGGAATATGTGCATGTAAATTTTGGTGCAAATCCGTCGAAAATTGCGGCCGTGCATTCGTTTACACACACACATCCTCCATAATATATATATATATATATATATATGACAAATGTATAAATACTGATTATATATATATATATATTTTTCAAATGCATAAATGCACATTTTATATATATATATATATATATATATATATATATATATATATATATATATATATATTTTTATTTCATAAATACATATGTATAGATTACACACATATATATATATATATATATATATATATATAAATATATATATATATATATATATATATATATATATATATATATAATAAATGCATTTCGATAGGCTTCTTGGACTCTGATGAGTTTTCATCGCCCATTTTGCTTCACAGGACGTGGATGATATCCGTGTTCTTCGGAAACTTTTCTTGTGCACATCATGTACAATAACATCAGTTTCATCTTTTCCTCTAATTTTTTCTTCTTCTAAGCCAGGTAAGGGTGGATCTGAAGGAGAATCTTTTTGAACTTCATTTTCGTACTCTCAATAGCATTTCAGAATGAACTTTGTTCAAAGCTCATCCTGGATGACAGTAATAGTAACGTCTAAGTCTGAAAAGATACCAAGTTAACTTGAGCTATATACTGTAAAAACGAGTGTTTAGATTTTGCTTGACAACCTATATATATATATATATATATATATATATATATATATATATCATTTAGCTCGATGACAAAATGCGTTAAACAGAATTTTTCCACTTTTATTATTCTAATTGCCTGATATATCGGCATTTATATATGTTATTCTCTCTCTCTCCCATATATATATATATATATATATATATATATATATATATAATGCAGGCATTATTAGCATCAAAGCGAAATTAGAATGAAGATGCAAAAGAAATCTATTCAACAGATAGCCAAGGGATTCAATAAAAACTACACTGAACTTAGAAAGCAAATACTGAATCGATTTGAGCAGCAACAATTAATCACACCTCTTTGAATCGAGCAATGCATTGTGGATAATTACTGTCACGTGATGTCTGGCGACACAGGAACTGAGAATTATTGGTAAAAAAGACGCTCTTGATTCCAAACCTTTCAATTAAAAAAACGACAAAACTGAATAATAAATGGGAAGAATAGTCTGCGATGTCGAGGTGCAGATCTTAAATTCTCAAGAAAATAAAAGAGTTTACAATAAATGCTTTCAGGCTGTTATTAAGCCTCTCATTTTATGTCCTTCTGCCATTTTGAAATATTGTTGGGATTCTTACTTTCTCTTCCGATGTCGCCATATCCAAATGCAAGTCGACTGATATGACTAACACATTGATGTAAAAGAAATAAATTGGATATACATGTCTCTCTAGATATACGTTTATAAGCAATTAGATACGCAAGAAATCTTTCTTGTCAGCCAAAAACTCTTATAGGTGATATAAATCTGTTTTTTTTTCTAATTAACGAACTCGAATTTATTTGGCAAGAAACGAAAATACCAATAATCAGGAATTGATAAATTTGAATGGATTTTTTTTTCTGCTTAAAAGACAAAACAAGAAACATACGCCCAAAGAGTTTATTGTTTGTTTTCAGATTATGCAAATGCCCCAAACCAGAAACTTTGCGATAAAGCTGCAAAATTTTGATTGCAAACATCTTTCGTTTTTTTTTAACCATTGTCAGTCAGTCAGTTATGTGCCATGCGTGATACATATATAATCTGTATTCATGTAATATATACGAGGCAGATTTTTTCCCTCGGTAGGTTGCCATTTCTTTCTGCGGTAGACCAGTTGCCATCCAAGGCTACAGAACCCGGTCTGTACTGCTATTTACCCATAGCTGTGGAGAGAAGAGGATTCATACCTTTTCCAAGGGTATTAGCTCGTAAGTGAATGTAATGGATTCGACTGGACTGACTGGTTTTCAATTTGTTAAAAGGTCATCACACATATTTCTTCTTTTTAACTGTTTCTTAATCGTTTGTTTTAGCATTTCATTGGTGATGCTTGCAACGTGGAAAAAATCGCAGAAAAATTAAGGAATCCCCCTTTTAAAGCTTTTGTAGCCCAAACGTTTAAGGCATTATTCCATAAAATACTGAGCTCTTGAATTAAGGGTCACGAGTTGGGTCTTGTCTAAAGCAACATTTTTCATGTTACGACCAAAGAATACATTGGCTAAAACAGTGCGACAAAAGTTTAATAGATAAATAATAAATAAATCCTATAGCAAGTGAATGCGCCATGTCTGAACAACGTGAGTACAAACGAAGCCACGAAAATATCACACGTACTCTAAACTGGATTCGTTGTGGTCAATAAAAACAGGAGAGAAGAGGAAAATAGTATGAACATAAACAACTTGCAGTAGCGGAAAATGGAAATGTAAAGTTGTTCTGGGACTTCCACGCGCAATGTGATCTAATTCAAGCAAGAAGGCCAGACATCATTACCGTCTAGAAGGAAGACATTGTTGGATCATCGATATAGCAGTACCAGAGGGTGGGGTGGGGCGTAAGGGTATTTGAGAAAAGGAAAAGGTGAAGAAGAACGTATCAAGACTTGAAATCTGGAAATGGTTTAGGAGAACCAAGAAAGTAGAAATGTTTTCTGTTGTTTGAGAAGTTTGCCTCTAATATGTTTCTAATTAAAAACAAGTGCCCCCACTTCCATCGGTGTAAAGATGCAGATTGTTATTTAAATAACTTTCTTCTCACCTATTTTCTTCTGAATTTGTTTTTCATTCTCCCAGAATCAAAATATTATCAAAGCGTATCTTCATATAAGAAGTGGCCAAAATACCTTGAACCAAGTGCAGACCTCAGGATGTTCCGCCTCTCTTAGGGGGAATGTTGGCGTGTCCAGAGGCACTGGTAATTCAATTTCACTTACTATTCAAAAGAATTCCTCTCTTCATACCAGATATCTGATGATTGTCACTCCTGCACCTTACTCAGTATCTTCTCAGAATTAAGAGCAGCCGTTCTCTGGATAGACTAATTTTTTTCCTTGAATTACCAAAATTTGATTCTAGTGTTTTTTACACCAATTATTACGGACACGATCATAACCCCATGTTCCAGTTTTCTAAGTTCCCGAGCAAGTTCCTTTTATTTTTTCCCCATTTTCCCAATCCCAATTTTATTTCGTCTGATAATAATGTAACATTTACTATTTGGTGTCCCTTGCTTAGTACTACTTCTATTATTATTATTATTATTATTATTATTTTATTTCCTTTGATTTCTGGTGTGTATACATTTCTTTCCGGGTCCCGCCCAGAGACCTAAGGTTAGAAATGACATCATGATATTTTCCACTGACCAATTATTACTATATTATTATTACTATTATTATTATTATCATTATTACAATAATAATAATAATAATAATAATATGAACACCACCCAGACCCGGTTACGGAGATAGGACCTGTTACAATTCTATGGAACTACACAATGCACACTGACAGAACAATCAAAGCCAACCGCCCAGATATTGTTATTAAAGACCACAAAAAAAGTGCCTCCTTATTGATATGCCAGTCCCTGCAGACTGCAATGTATCTTTGAAGATATTCAAAAACCTGTCAAAATACAAGGACCTTGAAATAGAAATCTCAAAAATGTGGTACATGGGAACATCAACAATCCCTGTTGTAGTTGGAGCCCTAGGTTTGGTTGGAAAAGATTCCAGTAGACTAATTGAAGGGATTCCTGGAAGTCCATGCCTCAAAGAGATACAAAAAATTGTTCTCACAAGTACAGCCCACACTTTACAAAGGGCTTTATCAATGTATTTTTTTTGTCAGTGGAAAGTGTCATGATGCCATTTCTAACCTTAGGTCCCTAGGCGGGACCCGGAAAGAAATGTGTAAACGCCAGAAATCAAAGAAAATAATAATAATAATAATAATAATAATAAAACACACAAATTTTACATAGTAATGTGTGGGCTGTACGAGTGAGAACAATCGTTTTTATTTATTATTATTATTTGAGATTTTTTCTGGTTGACATAGTTGTAATCACTGCTGTCAATGAACGAGTCCAGGTAAAAAGAAGGTCATGATTTGCTGTGATGATTGTCAAAATATTAACCTCTCTTGCACTCCAAAGATTTGCACAACACAATCTTCCCGTCGCTATCTCTAATTCATTTACCTTTTCCGCGGCACCAAGCGAATATTAATAAATGCGCAGTGTTGCTCTCCTTATTTACCAAATATAGCATAGTTTTGGCACAAAGACTAAGATATGGGACACCCAGTGAGAATCCAACTCACTAGTTATCGCCCGTGGGCCTAGTTCGAGGCTAACAGGCGTCCTGGGGCGCTTTAATTAATTTAAAAAAATAGCTTAGTTTAATACAAGGCTACAAGTAAGGGGCACCTAATAATTATTGAACGCACAACTCAGTGGTAAGGATCCACCAGACGAACTCTTTAACCATTACCCTGTCTGATTGTTTTCATTGATAGTGTTGTTATTAATGAATGTTTTAACAGGGTAGAAGGACAATTCCTAAAACCGAAGAGAATGCAATGATAAACCACTACACCATCTTTTCCAAGCATTCATGACACTAGAAGTTGTGGAGATCCATGATCGCCTACGTTTCTGAAAAGACATGGCATTTTCATAAATGTCGTGGGGTAGTATTACTAGTATTTCCTGCGTCTCTCTCTCTCTCTCTCTCTCTCTCTCTCTCTCTGTGTGTCTTACTAAAGTAAAAATGTCATTGTTAATTATACTTTTGTTTCACATCAGACTTAAAGGAACCGATTACCTGTTGCTTTCTCTGTCCTGAGGCAGCCGAATTTATAAATTATGGGATAAAAGTCAATGTTTTGATGTAGAAAGGATTAAGACAAATACGATGAACAAAAGGGCTAACCTTTTTTTTTAAGTTTTATTTTATATATGTATTTGTTTCTGTCGTTTTTCGTTTGTTTATACATTTTCATTGTATTTTTTATCAGCGGCCGTTTTGTTTCTTTGTTCGTTGGAACAAAACGGCTTTTATCTTTCTGGCATAATTCGTTTAATTACAGATAATTACACAAGTCGACTTCGCTTTCTCTCTCTTCTTCTTTTCTTAGTCCCCACTATTATCTTTCATTTGTTATTCCTTCTTCGCAAATATTTCATTTTTTTTTCTGTCCGTCTCCGTTTAATTATTTCTTTTCAATTTCATTTCTGATATAACCTTTCATTTTTTTTTTATCTTCCACAAACTTCCTTTTGTTCAAACGATTTTTCTTTCTACGTCCGTCGATCATTCTTCACTTATTTATTCAAGAGTGTTTTTATTCAACTTCATCCTATTATGTCACTTTGTGTACCATTTCTTTATGCCATTAAGTATCTATTTCCTAAGATATATATATATATATATATATATATATATATATATATATATATATATATATATATTATATTGTTTGTGATAATATTAGTTATCTAATGTTTTTGCTTTTATTGAACAATATCGATGCTGTTTTGTAACCCATTAAGGTGTCCGTAACCCTAACATACAAACACAACATTGATTTACAAAATTAAATTTACTTAAGAAAAAAATCCAGTTAAATTTTCAAAACAATAATTATCGTTAATTTCAAGCATTTTTCCTCTCCAGAATCTATCATACACATCCATAAGTCTACCATTCGTCCATGCTTAGAATATTGCTATCACATATGGTCGTGTGCCCCTGCTATTTACCTTGAGCTTCTTGATAAGATCCAAAGAAGAATCAACAACATTATCAATCCTGATATGGCGGCTCGGCTTCAGTCACTTTTCCCACTTTCCGTAAGGTTGCCTCTCTGCGTTTTTTCTATAAATACTTTCTTGGTAATTATTCAGGTGAGCTCTCCGCTATGGTACCTAGACTTTTAAAAAAACTTTAAGCGCCCTACTAGACTGGCGTCAAGATCTCATGAATTTATAGTTAAACTGGCTAGATATAGCCCTAAGTTCTATGCTAACAATTTCTTTACACGCACAATCCCAGTTCTACTATCCATTTACTCAAGCTCATGAGGTACGTTACGCGCTGCTTTATTCTTTCACTCTTTCCTTCAACCTATCCTGTGAGTATCAGATTTTCCAAGTTCTCCTTCCTCATTACGTGCCCCAGAAATTTCAATCGCCTCATCCTGATGTTACGTATAATTTTCATATTTGTTTCCATTTTCTCCAAAACTTCGTCGTCCATCACATGTTCGGTTACTGCACTTAAATTCCAAAAGTCTAAGCACCATAGCGAAGAGCTCATCCAAACAATTACTATAATAGGATTTATAGAAAAGGCAAAGAGGGTTAAACTTTAGGGGTTGAAAAGTGACTGAAGCCGAGACTCCAGATCAGGACCTATAATATTGCTGATTCTTCTTTGGCTGTTATGAATGAGTTCTAGGTAAATAGAAGGCTTAGGGTTAGGGCTACAAAATAATTTATCCGGGCGTTGACAACCAAAGCAGCATTTCTTCCAGAAGATTTACATTTCTTCCTGTCCTTTCTTTCAATTCCAACTTTATTTCCTATCCCGATTTTCCTTTCTCCTTTTTATTTTAAAGGCAGACTCGCAACAGTTTTCGGTTATTCTTTCTTTTCGTCACTACAAAATACTATGAGACATCTGTAATTATTTACAACGCATAATGGCGGCACGAATGGTGCAACGGTCGTCAGCGCGAGAAATGGAATTTGCGCACCGAGTCTAATTTCTTTCAGTATGCACTAGTCTTCTTAGAAGAGGCAAGAACCTACGTTCCTTTAGATGTGGGTTAAATAACATAGTAGACAGAGCTTTCTTGCTTTGGGTGACAATCAGTCCTGGATTAGAACAACAATTCAAAACGAACCTGAAGAAGGATAGGTTTCGTCAGATTCCATAAACACAACCAGTTCTGTAGAGCTTTAAAGAGATTAATGAGTTACATGACTGGTGATCGTAATCGATCGTTGTAAATAGCCTGGGAGAGAACCAGATAAATTAGTTAACAAGTGAGAAACAGACTAACTGCAATAAAGAATTAGTTTACCAAGTTTTATACCAAATATAAGCGGTTGGGAAACATGTATAAGTTCTTGTTTGTCTTGAGATATGTTTTTGTGTCTGACATAAGAACTGAGGAGACTGAACTCATTACGACAAACAACATAAGATTGCTAACAACCGCTTGATGAAAGAAGCTTGTGTTAAGTTGTTTCGTATAAAAAAATATTTAAATCTCTATTCGTATATTGTTTTTTTTTCTGAAGAAAGAATATCTAAACGTTGGTTAAAGACACCAGAAGCACTTTCCAGAGCGATCAAAACATTTTAATTGAAATATAGAACACAAAATTACGTAGAGTTGAAACTATCCATACAGACACTCGTAACATACAGCTACGATACGCTTCCAAAGAGGATTGATACCCGGTTACTCAATGCCAGTGTCCTGAGGAGATATCATTCTTTTAAACTTTCATTTATCCTGAACAAACTTGAAATAAAAGTCGCTTTTAATACGTATTAGAATTGACAAAGCTGTAGGTAAGGAAAATCACCAACTCTTACTGGACGAAATTCGCGCAGGGGAAGAGGAAATGAGAGTAGCAAAGATGATTGGGTTTAAACAACAAGGTTCATGGACAAAATGGGAGACAATGATACCTAGGAAAGTTGGATGGTCAGATCTATGGAGTAACGAATTGTGCATGAACTTTTTGATCCGATCTGTTTATGACCTTCTACCAAGCCCCGTTAACCTACAATTATGGACTAAATCAGAATCGCCCTCATGCCCCCTGCGGTCAAATAGGTTCTTTAAAACACATACTTAGCAACTGCAAATCAGCCCTAGCAGACGGTAGATGGCGCCATGATCAAATGCTAAAAGAAATTGCGGAAATCGTTAGCACAGCCATCCATACAAACAAACCGAATTCAAACATGAATTTTATAAATTTTATTAAAGCTGGCGCGAAACCGAACCCAAAGAAAATGACCACACCCAATTGTTTATCATGTGCAACAGACTGGGAACTCAGAGTGGATTTAGGCAAAAGGGTAAATTTCCCCGATCACATTTCCAAAACCCGATTGCGTCCAGACCTAGTCCTTTTTTCAAATAAACTAAAGAAAGTCATCATGTGGGAACTAACAGTCTCTTATGAGGATAATGCAGAAGAAGCCAGTGAAAGGAAAAAAACTAAAATATGATGAATTATTGGAAAGTTGTAGGGATAATGGATGGAAGGCAAGCTGCAAGCCAATCAAAGTAGGCACAAGGGGTTTTGTGGCAAAATCTCTAGTCAGCGCCTTAACAGACATTGGGATAGTGTGAACAAAAAAACGAAAAGCTATCCAAACCATTACCGAGACAGCAGAAAGGACTGCCAAATGGCTATGGCTAAAACGTGCAAGTGTATGGTCGAGTAAACTGGGGAAAGCCTAAATTAATGTAAAAGTGTAACTGTTTTTTTTTTTGTTTTTTTTATACATCATTGTATATTAAATGTAAATAGTGTAAAGATATGCCACAACTTTTAACTAACTAGAAATGCCGTAATCGGTTTGTAAATACGTATAATCGAAAACAGCCGTTTTTTACCTTTTTTTATTTTTCTTCTTTTTTTATAATTTTAAAAAAAATTTTTACACGGTTCGTTTGTCAGCCATTGTAAATAATACATATGAACCTTCAAAGGAAAGGAGGAAGGAAAGCGTTTTCGTTTCATTCTATATTTTATTCTACTTATTTCTCTTTATTTACTTATCCTTTTTGTTATTATTTATTATTTATTTTCACTTTGGCGTAAATGTTGAATTTTTTTTTTTTTCGCATAACCATTATTATCCCGTTACCCCAGCATCTAGAATAATTGCATAACATCGTAACGTTCAAAAAGAGGGTCCATTTTCGATAGTCTTTCCCCACCATTCTCGTCCTTTATTACTGATTAGAAATCTCCTGAGTTTTGACTTCCAATTGACTTTATTTTCCGTTTTCCTTTTTCTTTCTCCCCAACTATTTGACTTTATGCAAAACATTATTGATCACGAATTTCTCACCAATAGATCTTTTTTTTTCTTTTAGCCCCCCTCTCGTTTCGTTTCGTTTCTAACAAAAAACATAAATTTAATTTTATAATCAATAGATTAGGGATTTTGCTCGTCAACACGTTTTAAACCTTTTATTAAGATATTTATTAGCATTCTCGGTTTAATTCGTTGTATTTATTTATTCATTTTAATCGCATAAACGAGATTATTAGTTTTTTGATTTTTTTTACTCGTTAACATGTTTTAAACGTTTTATCATGATATTTTTAAGCCCTCTCGGTTCAACTCGCTGTAACTTATTAATTGTTTATTTTTATTTTATTTTATTTTTTTATTCGTCAACATGTTTTGAATGTTTTATAATGTAATTTATATGATCTCTCAGTTTTAACTCGCTGTAATTTATTTATTTTATTTTATTCGTAAACAGTTTTAAACGTTTTATTATATTTATAAGCACTCTCGGCTTAATTCGCTGTAATTTATTTATTAATTTTAATGGCCGTATTTTTCTCATCTATTTTTCTAAATAGTAATTATTAGCTGGTGAAATGAACTTGATGGGAAGTGGGTAAAAACGAAAAACATAATTACCTTCTAAGTATCCGATGAAGGGGTGTCCACTAAAAAATGAAAAAAAGAAAAAAAAATTACCCGTAAACAGCTTAAATAGAATTCGCACCGTTGCGATTGGCTGTTGGTCAATCTCCAATCAAATGTGTGATAACGGGGTACATTTATAGAAGTCAGTGTCTACAAGCATTTTTTAGGGGGCGTTTCAGAATCTGATCAGCTCTGAGGGGGGCGATTTAGTCAGGTCAGTATGATGTTTGAAAGTCCCGAAACTGCCCAATGATCCATCTCCAGAACATCACTGACGACGCCCTCTAGCGCTAAAAGAGCGTATATTCAAAGCAGTGAAAGGATAAGGAGTTTCATTTTGAAATCAATAGTCAAGATTCAAATCCTTTAAAACCCTTGAATCCAAATATTAATTCTTGATGTATACGGATTCCTTCCACGGTGAAAAGAAATACGACAATATCTTTCCACCCAGTAAAACAGCTCAGACTATTACGAGGGATCTTCTAGGTTAGATTGCTTAATTCTCGTGGTATAAGTTTATGCATTCAAGTATAAAATAGGCTAACTTAGAATATATACCCCCCCTATACTAGAATATACCCCGTCCTTTTTCCGTATAATAATCTGCTAAAACGAATACCTACTATGCACAGTTTTTATCTTTGCTAATTGCATCGACAAAAATCGTTTGCTTTCACTACAAATGTGATGTTGGATTTTGTGATTAGAAAAAGCCGAATATTTTTAAGATGCATAAATACGAATGCCAGACTTCATTTTCCAGTATCTGTCTGTATTTCTGAGATGAGGTATTATGTATATTATTTACATTATTCGAACTTTTATCCTCATCTTTGTCGCCATCTTTATTACAACATTTCGGCTCTTCAGTATCTGTCTATATTTTTGAGATGAGGTATTATGTACATTATTTACATTATTCGGACTATTGTCCTCATCTTTGTCGCCATATTTAGTACAACATTTCGGACTTTCAGTATATGTCTATATTTCTGAGATGAGGTATTATGTAGATTATTTACATTATTCGAACTATTGTCCTCATCTTTGTCGTATATTTATTTCAACGTTTCAGTTTCCATCTGTCTATATTTCTGAGATGAGGTATTATGTACATATTTACATTATTCGAACTATTGTCCTCATCTTTGTCGCCATATTTATTACAACGTTTCGGAACTTTCAGCGGGTTTTTTCTGAACTTTTTAATTGTCCTCATATATTTCTGAGATGAGTAATTATGTACATTATTTACATTATTCGACATTCCTCATCTTTGTCGATATTTATTACAACGTTTCGGCCCTTCAGTATCTGTCTATATTTCTGATGAAATTTATTAAAATATGGACAATTTTCCAAAACTAATCTTTCCCTCATTATTTTTACAACGTTTTGACCCTGTCAGTATCTGTCTATAATTCTGAGATAGTTAATCACATTGATTTTTATTCGAACTAATCTTTGTCGCCATATTTATTACAACATTTCGGCCTTTTCTGTCTATATTTCTGAGATGAGTTATTATGTTTACATTATTCGAACTAAAAATTGTTCATCTTTTGTCCACTTTTAGTACAACGTTTGTCAAAATATTTATATCAATCTGTATTTCAACGTTAATTAAAACATACTATTTACATTATTCGAACTATTGTCCTCATCTTTGTCGCCATATTTTATTACAACTTTCGGCCTTTCAGTATCTGTCTATATTTCTGAGATGAGGTATTATGTACAATTTATTATTCGAACTATTGTCCCATCATCTTTGTCGCCATATTTATTACAATGAGGCCTTCAGTATCTGTCTATATTTCTGAGATAATATTATGTACACTATTTTACATTATTCGAACTATTGTCCTCATCTTTGTCGCCATATTTATTACAACGTTTCGGACCTTTTGAGTATCTGTCTATATTTGTTCGATGAAAAATTTATTCTAAACTTCGAACTATTTAATTATTACAACGATTCTAAAGTATTCTATATTTCTCTTGTTATGTAAATATTTAAATTTGTCGCCAAATTTTGTTTTCTGTCTATATCTCTTAGATGAGATGAAATTATGTAAAATATTTACATTATTCGAATTGTCCTCATCTTTGTCGCCATCGAACAACGTTTCGGCCTTTTATATCTGTCTATATTTCTGAGATGAAAATTATGTACACTATTTACATTATTCGAACTATTGTCCTCATCTTTGTCGCCATATTTATTACAACATTTCGGCCTTTCAGTATCTGTCTATATTTCTGAGATGAGGTATTATGTACACCAATTATTCGAACTATTGTCCTCAAATTGTCGCCATATTTATTACAACGTTTCGGCCTTTCAGTATCTGTCTATCTTTTCTGAGATGAGGTAAAATAAATTTAATTATTAATATTGTCCTCATCTTTGTCGCCATATTTATTACAACGTTTTTACCCTTTTAGTATCTGTCTATATTTCTGAGATGAGGTCAATATTTACATTATTCAACTAAGTTCATCTTTGTCGCCATATTTATTTTTGTTTCTTTCAGTATCTGTCTATATTTCTGAGATGAATTATGTACAACATTATTTACATTATTCAAACTATTGTCCTCATCTTTGTCGCCATATTTATTACAACGTTTCTTTTTTCAGTATCTGTCTATATTTCTGAGATGAGTTATTATGTACACTATTTACATTATTCGAACTATTGTCCTCATCTTTGTCGCCATATTTATTACAACGTTTCGGCCTTTCAGTATCTGTCTATATTTCTGAGATGAGTATTAATGTTTACACTATTTACATTATTCGAACTATTGTCCTCATCTTTGTCGCCATATTTATTACAACGTTTCGGCCCTTTAAATCTGTCTATATTTCTGAGATGAGGTATATTATCTACATTATTTACATTATTCGAACTATTGTCCTCATCTTTGTCGCCATATTTATTACAACGTTTCGGCCCTTTTCAATCTGTCTATATTTCTGAGATGAGGTATTATGTACACTATTTAACATTATTCGAACTATTGTCCTCATCTTTGTCGCCATATTTATTACAACAAGACGCGTTTTTAAATCTATCTATATTTCAAGATGAGTTATATACACTATTTACATTATTTCATTGTCCTCATCTTTGTCGCCATATTTTTAACAACGTTTCGGCCCTTTAGTATCTGTCTATATTTCTGAGATGAGGTATTATGTAACTATTTACATTATTCGAACTATTGTCCTCATCTTTGTCGCCATATTTATTACAACGTTTCGGCCTTTCAGTATCTGTCTATATTTCTGAGATGAGGTATTATGTACACTATTTTCATTATCTGTCTTATTTCGAACTATTGTCCCATTTTCTTTGTCCATCATTCGCCATATTTATTACAACGTTTTCGGCCCTTTCAGTATCTGTCTATATTTCTGAGATGAGGTATTAAGTACACTATTTAAATTATTCGAACTATTGTCCTCATCTTTGTCGCCATATTTATTACAACGTTTCGGCTTTCAGTATCTGTCTATATTTCTGAGATGAGGTATATGTACATGTTTTTACATTATTCGAACTATTGTCCTCATCTTTGTCGCCATAAATTACAACGTTTCGGCCCTTTTTCTGTCTATTTCTGATTTTATGAGATTTACATTATTCGAACTATTGTTCATCTTTGTCGCTATTTTTGATTATTCGATCTATTGTCCTTCATCTTTGTCATCTTTGTCGCCATATTTATTAAAACGTTTCGGTCTTTCAGTATCTGTTTATATTTCTGAGATGAGGTATTATGTACACTATTTACATTATTCGAACTATTGTCCTCATCTTTGTCGCCATATTTATTACAACGTTTCGGCCCTTTAGTATCTGTCTATATTTCTGAGATGAGGTATTATGTACACTATTTACATTATTCGAACTATTGTCCTCATCTTTGTCGCCATATTTATTACAACGTTTCGGCCTTTCAGTATCTGTCTATATTTCTGAGATGAGGTATTATGTACACTATTTACATTATTCGAACTATTGTCCTCATCTTTGTCGCCATATTTATTACAACGTTTCGGCCTTTCAGTATCTGTCTATATTTCTGAGATGAGGTATTATGTACACTATTTACATTATTCGAACTATTGTCCTCATCTTTGTCGCCATATTTATTTACAACGTTTCGGCCCTTCAGTATCTGTCTATATTTCTGAGATGAGGTTTTATTATGTACACTATTTACATTATTCGAACTATTGTCCTCATCTTTGTCGCCATATTTATTACAACGTTTCGGCCCTTTAGTATCTGTCTATATTTCTGAGATGAGGTATTATGTACACTATTTACATTATTCGAACTATTGTCCTCATCTTTGTCGCCATATTTAATTACAATATTTCTGAGATGAAATGGCCTTTTACAGTATCATCTTTGTCTATATTTCTGAGATATATTTCTGAGATGAGGTATTATGTACACTATTTACATTATTCGAACTATTGTCCTCATCTTTGTCGCCATATTTATTACAACGTTTCGGCCTTTCAGTATCTGTCTATATTTCTGAGATGAGGTATTATGTACACTATTTACATTATTCGAACTATTGTCCTCATCTTTGTCGCCATATTTATTACAACGTTTCGGCCTTTCAGTATCTGTCTATATTTCTGAGATGAGGTATTATGTACACTATTTACATTATTCTATTGTCCTCATCTTTGTCGCCATATTTATTACAACGTTTCCGCCCTTCAGTATCTGTCTATATTTCTGAGATGAGGTATTTGTACACTATTTACATTATTCGAACTATTGTCCTCATCTTTGTCGCCATATTTATTACAACGTTTCGGCCCTTTCAGTATCTGTTTCTATATTTCTGAGATGAGGTATTATGTACACTATTTACATTATTCGAACTATTGTCCTCATCTTTGTCGCCATATTTATTACAACGTTTCGGCCTTTCATCTGTTCTGAGATGTATCTGTCTATATTTCTTATTCGAACTATTTCCTCATCTTTGTCGCCATTTTATGTACACTATTTACATTATTCGAACTTTACATTATTCGAACTATCATCTTTTTGTCGCCATATTTATTACAACGTTTCGGCCTTTTAGTATCTGTCTATATTTCTGAGATGAGGTATTATGTACACTATTTACATTATTCGAACTATTGTCCTCATCTTTGTCGCCATATTTATTACAACGTTTCAAATTTCAGTATCTGTCTATATTTCTGAGATGAGGTATTGTCTTCATTTTACATTATTCGAACTATTGTCCTTTTGTCGCCATTTTATTTCGGCCCTTTAGTATCTGTCTATATTTAGATGAAATATTGTACAATTATTCGAACTATTGTCCTCATCTTTGTCGCCATATTTATTACAACGTTTCGGCCCTTTCAGTATCTGTCTATATTTCTGAGATGAGGTATTATGTACACTATTTACATTATTTAACTAACTATTGTCCTCATCTTTGTCGCCATATTTATTACAACGTTTCGGCCTTTCAGTATCTGTCTATATTTCTGAGATGAGGTATTATGTACACTATTTACATTATTCGAACTATTGTCCTCATCTTTGTCGCCATATTTATTACAACGTTTCGGCCTTTCAGTATCTGTCTATATTTCTGAGATGAGGTATTATGTACACTATTTACATTATTCGAACTATTGTCCTCATCTTTGTCGCCATATTTATTACAACGTTTCGGCCTTTCAGTATCTGTCTATATTTCTGAGATGAAAGTATTATGTACACTATTTTACATTATTCGAACTATTGTCCTCATCTTTGTCGCCATATTTATTACAACGTTTCGGCCTTTCAGTATCTGTCTATATTTCTGAGATGAGGTATTATGTACATTATTTACATTATTCGAACTATTGTCCTCATCTTTGTCGCCATATTTATTACAACGTTTCGGCCTTTCAGTATCTGTCTATATTTCTGAGATGAGGTATTATGTACACTATTTACATTATTCGAACTATTGTCCTCATCTTTGTCGCCATATTTATTACAACGTTTCGGCCTTTCAGTATCTGTCTATATTTCTGAAATGAGGTATTATGTACACTATTTACATTATTCGAACTATTGTCATCATCTTTGTCACCATATTTATTACAACGTTTTGGCCTTTCAGTATCTGTCTATATTTCTGAGATGAGGTATTATGTACACTATTTACATTATTCGAACTATTGTCCTCATCTTTTTGTCGCCATATTTATTACAACGTTTCGGCCTTTCAGTATCTGTCTATTTTCTGAGATGAGGTATTACACTATTTACATTATTCGAACATTATTAATTATTCGCCATATTTATTTCGTCCTCATCTTTGTCTATATTTCATATTTTATTACAACATTTTCGGCCTTGTCCTTCAGTTGTCTGTCTATATTTTCGGCTGAGATGATCTATTATGTAGATGAGGTATTTACATTTTTTATTCTTTATTGTCCTCATCTTTGTCGCCATATTTATTACAACGTTTCGGCCTTTTCAGTATCTGTCTATATTTCTGAGATGAGGTTTTTATGTACATTTATTTACATTATTCGAACTATTGTCCTCATCTTTGTCGCCATATTTATTACAACGTTTCGGCCTTTCAGTATCTGTCTATATTTCTGAGATGAGGTATTATGTACACTATTTACATTATTCGAACTATTGTCCTCATCTTTGTCGCCATATTTATTACAACATTTCGGCCTTTCAGTATCTGTCTATATTTCTGAGATGAGTTATTATGTACATTATTTACATTATTCGAACTATTGTCCTCATCTTTGTCGCCATATTTATTACAACGTTTGGCCTTTCAGTATCTGTCTATATTTCTGAAATGAGGTATTATGTACACTATTTACATTATTCGAACTATTGTCCTCATCTTTGTCGCCATATTTATTACAACGTTTCGGCCTTTCAGTGTCTGTCTATATTTCTGAGATGAGGTATTATGTACACTATTTACATTATTATTCGAACTATTGTCCTCATCTTTGTCGCCATATTTATTACAACGTTTCGGCCTTTCAGTATCTGTCTATATTTCTGAGATGATATTATTATATTATTTACATTATTCGAACTATTGTCCTCATCTTTGTCGCCATATTTATTACACAACGTTTTGGCCTTTAGTATCTGTCTATATTTCTGAGATGAGGTATTATGTACACTATTTACATTATTCGAACTATTGTCCTCATCTTTGTCGCCATATTTATTACAACGTTTCGGCCTTTCAGTATCTGTCTATATTTCTGAGATGAGGTATTATGTACAATATTTACATTATTCGAACTATTGTCCTCATCTTTGTCGCCATATTTATTACAACGTTTTTTTCTGGCCTTTCAGTATCTGTCTATATTTCTGAGATGAGGTATTATGTATATTATTTACATTATTCGAACTATTGTCCTCATCTTTGTCGCCATATTTATTACAACGTTTTTATTACTTTCAGTATCTGTCTATATTTCTGAGATGAGGTATTATGTACATTTTTTACATTATTCGAACTATTGTCCTCATCTTTGTCGCCATATTTATTACAACGTTTTTATTACAACTATTTACATTTTAGTATCTGTCTATATTTCTGAGATGAGGTATTATGTACACTATTTACATTATTCGAACTATTGTCCTCATCTTTGTCGCCATATTTATTACAACGTTTCGGCCTTTCAGTATCTGTCTATATTTCTGAGATGAGGTATTATGTATATTATTTACATTATTCGAACTATTGTCCTCATCTTTGTCGCCATATTTATTACAACGTTTCGGCCTTTCAGTATCTGTCTATATTTCTGAGATGAGGTATTATGTACATTATTTACATTATTCGAACTATTGTCCTCATCTTTTTTGTCGCCATATTTATTACAACGTTTTGGCCTTTCAGTATCTGTCTATATTTCTGAGATGAGGTATTATGTATATTATTTACATTATTCGAACTATTGTCCTCATCTTTGTCGCCATATTTATTACAACGTTTTTGCCTTTTCAGTATCTGTCTATATTTCTGAGATGAGGTATTATGTATACTATTTACATTATTCGAACTATTGTCCTCATCTTTGTCAATCATATTTATTACAACGTTTTTTGCCTTTCAGTATCTGTCTATATTTCTGAGATGAGGTATTATGTACACTATTTACATTATTCGAACTATTGTCCTCATCTTTGTCGCCATTTTATTCAAACTATTGTCCTTTCATCTTTGTCGCCATATTTACATTATTCGAACTAACATTTTCATCTTTTATTTCATATTTATTAAACGTTTCGGCCTTTCAGTATCTGATGATATTTCTGAGATGAGGTATTATTACATTATTTACATTATTCGAACTATTGTCCTCATCTTTGTCGCCATATTTATTACAACGTTTTGGCCTTTCAGTATCTGTCTATATTTCTGTGATGAGGTATTATGTACATTATTTACATTATTCGAACTATTGTCCTCATCTTTGTCGCCATATTTATTACAACGTTTTGGCCTTTCAGTATCTGTCTATATTTCTGAGATGAGGTATTATGTATATTATTTACATTATTCGAACTATTGTCCTCATCTTTGTCGCCATATTTATTACAACGTTTTGGCCTTTCAGTATCTGTCTATATTTCTGAGATGAGGTATTATGTATATTATTTACATTATTCGAACTATTGTCCTCATCTTTGTCGCCATATTTATTACAACGTTTTCGGCCTTTCAGTATCTGTCTATATTTCTGAGATGAGGTATTATGTACACTATTTACATTATTCGAACTATTGTCCTCATCTTTGTCGCCATATTTTTACAACGTTTTTTCGGCCTTTCAGTATCTGTCTATATTTCTGAGATGAGGTATTAAGAATTTTATTTACATTATTCGAACTATTGTCCTCATCTTTTATCGCCATATTTATTATTTCTTTGAACGTTTTGGCCTTTTAGTTATTCTGTCTATATTTCTGAGATGAGGTATTAGTATCTGTATATTATTTATGATTTATTCGAACGAACTATTGTCCTCATCTTTGTCGCCATATTTATTACAACATTTCGGCCTTTCAGTATCTGTCTATATTTCTGAGATGAGGTATTATGTACATTATTTACATTATTCGAACTATTGTCCTCATCTTTGTCGCCATATTTATTACAACGTTTTTTGGCCTTTCAGTATCTGTCTATATTTCTGAGATGAGGTATTATGTATATTATTTACATTATTCGAACTATTGTCCTCATCTTTGTCGCCATATTTATTACAACGTTTTTACCTTTTAGTATCTGTCTATATTTCTGAGATGAGGTATTATGTATATTATTTTGTCATTATTCGAACTATTGTCCTCATCTTTGTCGAGATATTTATTATGTACAACTATTTTTATTCGCCTTTCAGTATCTGTCTATATTTCTGAGATTTCGAGGTATTCTATATTTATGTATGAGATATTATGTATTTTTTTTTATTCGAACTATTGTCCTCATCTTTGTCGCCATATTTATTACAACGTTTTGGCCATTCAGTATCTGTCTATATTTCTGAGATGAGGTATTAGGTATATTATTTACATTATTCGAACTATTGTCCTCATCTTTGTCGCCATATTTATTACAACATTTTGGCCTTTCAGTATCTGTCTATATTTCTGAGATGAGGTATTAGGTATATTATTTACATTATTCGAACTATTGTCCTCATCTTTGTCGCCATATTTATTACAACATTTTGGCCTTTCAGTATCTGTCTATATTTCTGAGATGATTTATTATTCGTATATTGTTATTTACATTATTCGAACTTTTTGTCCTCATCTTTGTCGAGATGAGGTATATTTATTATTACATTTTCGGCCTTTCCGTATCTGTCTGTATTTCTAAGATGAGGTATTATTTATATTATTTACATTATTTGAACTATTGTCCTCATCTTTGTCACCATATTTATTACAACATTTTGGGCCTTTCAGTATCTGTCTATATTTCAGAGATGAGGTATTATATGTATATTATTTAAATTATTCGAACTATTGTCCTCATCTTTGTCGCCATATTTATTACAACATTTTTTAGTATCTGTTCAGTATCTGTGTATATTTTTGAGATGAGGTATTATGTACATTATTTAAATTATTCGGACTATTGTTCTCATCTTTGTCGCCATATTTATTACAACATTTCGGCCTTTCATATCTGTCTATATTTCTGAGATGAGGTATTATGTAATATATTTACATTATTCGAACTATTGTCCTCATCTTTGTCGCCATATTTATTACAACATTTTGGCCTTTCAGTATCTGTCTATATTTCTGAGATGAGGTATTATGTATATTATTTACATTATTCGAACTATTGTCCTCATCTTTGTCGCCATATTTATTACAACATTTTGGCCTTTCACTATCTGTCTATATTTCTGAGATGAGGTATTATGTACATTATTTACATTATTCGGACTATTGTTCTCATCTTTGACGCCATATTTATTACAACATTTCGGCATCTCTCTATATTTCTGAGATGAGGTATTATGTACATTATTTACATTATTCGGACAATTGTCCTCATCTTTGTCGCTGTATTTATTGCAACGTCGTTATATTTATTGCAACGTTTCGCCACCATCCGTTCCTCGCTTTATGTACACCTGGTTTTTTGGGCACGGTTCCTCATCGATCTTTTGAAAGTGGAGGCTCGACGTTATGTAACTTTTGGCGATCCTATGGAAACTAGTGTTTCAACGTGATGTGTCCGTAAGCCCAAATCACTTAATGAAAAACTGATGAATGTTATGATTTTCCTTTCAATAAGTAAAATTATAAAACATCGGTTCAAAAATGAAAAGAAATGTTATTGGCTTTTTTAAACTTATAAAAAAAATATAAAATGCTTGTAAAATCTGTCACAAAATGAGATTTTAGAAGCGTTAACAGGTAGTAAGAAAACTGAACTGACCGAAAAGAAAATTATTTTAGAAGTTGGCGTTGTCAAAGAGTATGAGTTCAATACCTGATTAAGGCGGTGGAGAACTTGCAGAGGGGAATAAACAGGAGATAACTGATAACTGACATCCATTATACATGTCACGTGGAACTAGAACAGTCTACCCCAGCCAGCGAAACAAAGGGTTTCGTTCGACATTCCAACCACCTGAAGAAGGCCGGAGCGTACAACGGCCGAAACGTTGTGATATATATGGCAACAAAGATGAGGACGATAGTCCGAACAATGTAAATAATGTACATAATACCTCATCTCAGAAATATAGACAGATACCAAAATCAAACTGGTATAGATAGATAGATAGATAGATAGATAGATAGATATTCCAACCACCTGAAGAAGACCGGAGCGTACAACGGCCGAAACGTTGTGATAAATATGGCAACAAAGATGAGGACGATAGTCCGAACAATGTAAATAGTGTATATAATACCTCATCTTAAAAATATAGATAGATATTGGCATTGTCAATTTAAACCGAAAGAAAAGACGCAGAACATGCCTTAAAGACATTAAAGCAATCAAATTACCATCTTTAAGTAAAAATTACAAAGAGTAACGTATACTTTGGGTGAAGAAAATTATATGAAAACTGTTCAAAGTAGCAACTGTAAGTTTTGCTAGTTTGGGAGGGCTAAATTATAGACCTGTGGCAAGGCTAGGGGTTGAGTCCTTCATGGAGTTTGTCAAGGAATGCAAAACAAAGGAAGTTCAAAGGATGGGGGGGCAATGTTATGTGCTAGTTTGGTGGGCAGTAAATTATAGATCTGTTCAAAGTGGAGGGGGGCAATGTTTGGTGTTATAGTTTGTTCAAAGTGGAGCAATGTAAATTATAGTTTGGTTCAAAATTATAGATCTGTTCAAATGTTATGTTATAGTGCTAGTTTGGTGGGCAGTAAATTATAGATCTGTTCAAAGTGGAGGGGGGCAATGTTATGTGCTAGTTTGGTGGGCAGTAAATTATAGATCTGTTCAAAGTGGAGGGGGCAATGTTATGTGCTAGTTTGGTGGGCAGTAAATTATAGATCTGTTCAAAGTGGAGGGGGGGGCAATGTTATGTGCTAGTTTGGTGGGCAGTAAATTATAGATCTGTTCAAAGTGGAGGGGGGGGGCAATGTTATGTGCTAGTTTGGTGGGCAGTAAATTATAGATCTGTTCAAAGTGGAGGGGGGGCAATGTTATGTGCTAGTTTGGTGGGCAGTAAATTATAGATCTGTTCAAAGTGGAGGGGGGGGCAATGTTATGTGCTAGTTTGGTGGGCAAAATTATAGATCTGTTCAAAGTGGGGGGGGGCAATGTTATGTGCTAGTTTGGTGGGCAGTAAATTATAGATCTGTTCAAAGTGGAGGGGGGCAATGTTATGTGCTAGTTTGGTGGGCAGTAAATTATAGATCTGTTTGGTGGGCAAAATGATCTGTTTCAAAGGGGGGGGCAATGTTATGTGCTAGTTTGGTGGGCAGTAAATTATAGATCTGTTCAAAGTGGAGGGGGGCAATGTTATGTGCTAGTTTGGTGGGCAGTAAATTATAGATCTGTTCAAAGTGGAGGGGGCAATGTTATGTGCTAGTTTGTTTGGCAGGTAAATTATAGATCTGTTCAAAGGGAGGGGGGCAATGTTATGTGCTAGTTTGGTGGGCAGTAAATTATAGATCTGTTCAAAGTGGAGGGGGGGGCAATGTTATGTGCTAGTTTGGTGGGCAGTAAATTATAGATCTGTTCAAAGTGGAGGGGGGGGAATGTTATGTGCTAGTTTGGTGGGCAGTAAATTATAGATCTGTTCAAAGTGGAGGGGGCAATGTTATGTGCTAGTTTGGTGGGCAGTAAATTATAGATCTGTTCAAAGTGGAGGGGGGCAATGTTATGTGCTAGTTTGGTGGGCAGTAAATTATAGATCTGTTCAAAGTGGAGGGGGCAATGTTATGTGCTAGTTTGGTGGGCAGTAAATTATAGATCTGTTCAAAGTGGAGGGGGAGCAATGTTATGTGCTAGTTTGGTGGGCAGTAAATTATAGATCTGTTCAAAGTGGAGGGGGGCAATGTTATGTGCTAGTTTGGTGGGCAGTAAATTATAGATCTGTTCAAAGTGGAGGGGGGGGCAATGTTATGTGCTAGTTTGGTGGGCAGTAAATTATAGATCTGTTCAAAGTGGAGGGGGGGCAATGTGCTAGTTTGGTGGGCAGTAAATTATAGATCTGTTCAAAGTGGAGGGGGCAATGTTATGTGCTAGTTTGGTGGGCAGTAAATTATAGATCTGTTCAAAGTGGAGGGGGGCAATGTTATGTGCTAGTTTGGTGGGCAGTAAATTATAGATCTGTTCAAAGTGGAGGGGGGGCAATGTTATGTGCTAGTTTGGTGGGCAGTAAATTATAGATCTGTTCAAAGTGGAGGGGGGGGCAATGTTATGTGCTAGTTTGGTGGGCAGTAAATTATAGATCTGTTCAAAGTGGAGGGGGGGGGCAATGTTATGTGCTAGTTTGGTGGGCAGTAAATTATAGATCTGTTCAAAGTGGAGGGGGGGCAATGTTATGTGCTAGTTTGGTGGGCAGTAAATTATAGATCTGTTCAAAGTGGAGGGGGGCAGCAATGTTATGTGCTAGTTTGGTGGGCAGTAAATTATAGATCTGTTCAAAGTGGAGGGGGGGGGCAATGTTAAAGTGTGGGGGGGCATGTTGAGTTTTTGGTGGGCAGTAAATTATAGATCTGTTCAAAGTGGAGGGGGGGCAATGTTATGTGCTAGTTTGGTGGGCAGTAAATTATAGATCTGTTCAAAGTGGAGGGGGGCAATGTTATGTGCTAGTTTGGTGGGCAGTAAATTATAGATCTGTTCAAAGTGGAGGGGGGGGCATGTTATGTGCTAGTTTGGTGGGCAGTAAATTATAGATCTGTTCAAAATGATCTGTTCAGGGGGGGGCAATGTTATGTGCTAGTTTGGTGGGCAGTAAATTATAGATCTGTTCAAAAGTGGAGGGGGGCAATGTTATGTGCTAGTTTGGTGGGCAGTAAATTATAGATCTGTTCAAAGTGGAGGGGGGGGCAATTGTATGTGCTAGTTTGGTGGGCAGTAAATTATAGATCTGTTCAAAGTGGAGGGGGGCAATGTTATGTGCTAGTTTGGTGGGCAGTAAATTATAGATCTGTTCAAAGTGGAGGGGGGGCAATGTTATGTGTGCTAGTTTGGTGGGCAGTAAATTATAGATCTGTTCAAAGTGGAGGGGGCAATGTTATGTGCTAGTTTGGTGGGCAGTAAATTATAGATCTGTTCAAAGTGGAGGGGGGCAATGTTATGTGCTAGTTTGGTGGGCAGTAAATTATAGATCTGTTCAAAGTGTTATGAGCTAGGGGGGCAATGTTGTTCAAAAGTGGAGGGGCAATGTTATGTACTAGTTTGGTGGGCAGTAAATTATAGATCTGTTCAAAGTGGAGGGGGGGGCAATGTTATGTGCTAGTTTGGTGGGCAGTAAATTATAGATCTGTTCAAAGTGGAGGGGGGCAATGTTATGTGCTAGTTTGGTGGGCACTAAATTATAGATCTGTTCAAAGTGGATGGGGGCAATGTTATATGCTAGTTTGGTGGGCAGTAAATTATAGATCTGTTCAAAGTGGAGGGGGCAATGTTATGTGCTAGTTTGGTGGGCAGTAAATTATAGATCTGTTCAAAGTGGAGGGGGCAATGTTATGTGCTAGTTTGGTGGGCAGTAAATTATAGATCTGTTCAAAGTGGAGGGGGGGCAATGTTATGTGCTAGTTTGGTGGGCAGTAAATTATAGATCTGTTCAAAGTGGAGGGGGGGGGGTTATGGTGGTAAATATGTGCTGTTCAAAGTGGTGGGGGCAATGTAAATTATAGATCTGTTCAAAGTGGAGGGGGGGCAATGTTATGTGCTAGTTTGGTGGGCAGTAAATTATAGATCTGTTCAAAGTGGAGGGGGCAATGTTATGTGCTAGTTTGGTGGGCAGTAAATTATAGATCTGTTCGAAGTGGAGGGGGGCAATGTTATGTGCTAGTTTGGTGGGCAGTAAATTATAGATCTGTTCAAAGTGGAGGGGGGCAATGTTATGTGCTAGTTTGGTGGGCAGTAAATTATAGTCTGTTCAAAGTGGAGGGGGCAATGTTATGTGCTAGTTTGGTGGGCAGTAAATTATAGATCTGTTCAAAGTGGTGGGGGGCAATGTTATGTGCTAGTTTGGTGGGCAGTAAATTATAGATCTGTTCAAAGTGGAGGGGGGGGCAATGTTATGTGCTAGTTTGGTGGGCAGTAAATTATAGATCTGTTCAAAGTGGAGGGGGCAATGTTATGTGCTGTTTGGTGGGCAAAATTATAGATCTGTTCAAAGTGGGGGGGCAATGTTATGTGCTAGTTTGGTGGGCAGTAAATTATAGATCTGTTCAAAGTGGAGGGGGGCAATGTTATGTGCTAGTTTGGTGGGCAGTAAATTATAGATCTGTTCAAAGTGGAGGGGGCAATGTTATGTGCTAGTTTGGTGGGCAGTAAATTATAGATCTGTTCAAAGTGGAGGGGGCAATGTTATGTGCTAGTTTGGTGGGCAGTAAATTATAGATCTGTTCAAAGTGGAGGGGGGGCAATGTTATGTGCTAGTTTGGTGGGCAGTAAATTATAGATCTGTTCAAAGTGGAGGGGGCAATGTTATGTGCTAGTTTGGTGGGCAGTAAATTATAGATCTGTTCAAAGTGGAGGGGGGCAATGTTATGTGCTAGTTTGGTGGGCAGTAAATTATAGATCTGTTCAAAGTGGAGGGGGGGGGGCAATGTTATGTGCTAGTTTGGTGGGCAGTAAATTATAGATCTGTTCAAAGTGGAGGGGGGCAATGTTATGTGCTAGTTTGGTGGGCAGTAAATTATAGATCTGTTCAAAGTTGGAAAATGGATGTACAAGTTTAGTGGGCAGTAAATCTGTTCAAATCTGGTGGGGGGGTAAATTATAGATTCTGCAATGTTATGTGCTAGTTTGGTGGGCAGTAAATTATAGATCTGTTCAAAGTGGAGGGGGGGCAATGTTGTGTGCTAGTTTGGTGGGCAGTAAATTATAGATCTGTTCAAAGTGGAGGGGGCAATGTTATGTGCTAGTTTGGTGGGCAGTAAATTATAGATCTGTTCAAAGTGGAGGGGGCAATGTTATGTGCTAGTTTGGTGGGCAAAATTATAGATCTGTTCAAAGTGGAGGGGGCAATATTATGTGCTAGTTTGGTGGGCAGTAAATTATAGATCTGTTTCAAAGTGGTGGGGGCAATGTTATGTGCTAGTTTGGTGGGCAGTAAATTATAGATCTGTTCAAAGTGGAGGGGGCAATGTAATATGCTAGTTTGGTGGGCATTAAATTATAGTTTCAAAAGGTTTGGTGGGCAGTAAATTATAGATCTGTTCAAAGTGGAGGGGGGGGCAATGTTATGTGCTAGTTTGGTGGGCAGTAAATTTATAGATCTGTTCCATAAAGGGAGGGGGCAATGTTATGTGCTAGTCAAAGATCTGTTCAAAGTGGGGGGGGCAATGTTATGTGATAGTTTGGTGGGCAGTAAATTATAGATCTGTTCAAAGTGGAGGGGGCAATGTTATGTGTGCTAGTTTGGTTAAATTATAGATCTGTGCTGGAGTTTGGTGGTTGCAGTAAATTATAGATCTGTTCAAAGTGGAGGGGGCAATGTTATGTGCTAGTTTGGTGGGCAGTAAATTATAGATCTGTTCAAAGTGGAGGGGGGCAATATTATGTGCTAGTTTGGTGGGCAATAAATTATAGATCTGTTCAAAGTGGAGAGGGCAATGTTATGTGCTAGTTTGGTGGGCAGTAAATTATAGATCTGTTCAAAGTGGAGGGGGCAATGTTATATTTGTGCTAGTTTGGTGGGCAGTAAATTATAGATCTGTTCAAAGTGGAGGGGGCAATGTTATGTGTTTGGTGGGCAGTAAATTATAGATCTGTTCAAAGTGGAGGGGGCAATGTTATGTGCTAGTTTGGTGGGCAGTAAATTATAGATCTGTTCAAAGTGGAGGGGGCAATGTTATGTGTGCTAGTTTGGTGGTGGGCAATGCAAATTATAGATCTGTTCAAAGTGGAGGGGGGGCAATGCTATGTGCTAGTTTGGTGGGCAGTAAATTATAGATCTGTTCAAGTGGAGGGGGGCTATGATAGTTTGAGGTGGGCAGTAAATTATAAGATCTGTTCAAAAGTGGAGGGGGGCAATGTTATGTGCTAGTTTGGTGGCAGTAAATTATAAGATCTGTTCAAAAATGGAGGGGGCGTGTTATTTGTTTCTGTTTGGTGGGCGATAACAGTAGATCTGTTCCAAGTGGAGGGGGGGCTGTTATGTGCAAGTTTAGTGGGCAGTAAATTATAGATCTGTTCAAGTGGAGGGCAATGTTATGTGCTAGTTTGGTGGGCAGTAAATATAGATCTGTTCAAAGTGGGAGGGGGGGGTTAATGCAAAGAAGTTGGTGGGCAGTAAATTATAGATCTGTTCCAAGTGGAGGGGGCAATGTTATGTGTGCTAGTTTGGTGGGCAGTAAATTATAGATCTGTTCAAAGTGGAGGGGGGCAATGTTATGTGCTAGTTTGGTGGGCAAAGTAAATTATAGATCTGTTCAAAATTATAGTGGAGGGGGGCAATGTTATGTGCTAGTTTGGTGGGCAGTAAATTATAGATCTGTTCAAAGTGGAGGGGGGGGCAATGTTATGTGCTAGTTTGGTGGGCAGTAAATTATAGATCTGTTCAAAGTGGAGGGGGCAATGTTATGTGCTAGTTTGGTGGGCAGTAAATTATAGATCTGTTCAAAGTGGAGGGGGGGCAATGTTATGTGCTAGTTTGGTGGGCAGTAAATTATAGATCTCTGTTCAAAGTGGAGGGGGCAATGTTATGTGCTAGTTTGGTGGGCAGTAAATCTGTTCAAAGTAATGATGTGTTCAAATTAAGATCTGTTCAAAGGGAGGGGGCAATGTTATGTGCTAGTTTGGTGGGCAAAGTGGAAATTATGTGATCTGTTCAAAGTGGAGGGGGGGCAATGTTATGTGCTAGTTTGGTGGGCAGTAAATTATAGATCTGTTCAAAGTGGAGGGGCAATGTTATGTGCTAGTTTGGTGGGCAGTAAATTATAGATCTGTTCAAAGTGGAGGGGGCAATAAATTATGTGCTAGTTTGGTGGGCAACAAAGTAAATTATAGATCTGTTCAAAGTGGAGGGGGGCAATGTTATGTGCTAGTTTGGTGGGCAGTAAATTATAGATCTGTTCAAAGTGGTGGGGGGGCAATGTTATGTGCTAGTTTGGTGGGCAGTAAATTATAGATCTGTTCAAAGTGGAGGGGGGCAATGTAATTTGCTAGTTTGGTGGGCAGTAAATTATAGATCTCTGTTCAAAGTGGAGGCAATGTTATGTGCTAGTTTGGTGGGCAGTAAATTATAGATCTGTTCAAAAAAAGTGGAGGGGCAAAAGTTATGTGCTAGTTTGGTGGGCAGTAAATTATAGATCTGTTCAAAGTGGAGGGGGGCAATGTTATGTGTGCTAGGTTTGGTGGGCAGTAAATTATAGATCTGTTCAAAGTGGAGGGGGGCAATGTGTATGTGTGCTAGTTTGGTGGGCAGTAAATTATTAAAAGTAGATCTGTTCAAAAGTGGAGGGGGGGGCAATGTTATGTGCTAGTTTGGTGGGCAGTAAATTATAGATCTGTTCAAAAGTGGAGGGGGGCAATGTTATGTGCTAGTTTGGTGGGCAGTAAATTTATAGATCTGTTCAAAAGTGGAGGGGGGCAATGTTATTTTGGTTTGGTGGCAGTAAATTATATAGATCTGTTCAAAGTGGAGGGGGCAATGTTATGTGTTAGTTTAGTGGGCAGTAAATTATAGATCTGTTCAAAGTGGAGGGGGCAATGTTATGTGCAAGTTTAGTGGGCAGTAAATTATGAATCTGTTCGAAGTGGAGGGGGCAATGATAGTTTATGTGTGCTAGTTTGGTGGGCAGTAAATTATAGATCTGTTCAAAGTGGAGGGGGGCAATGTTGTATTGTGCTAGTTTGGTGGGCAGTAAATTATAGATCTGTTCAAAGTGGAGGCAATGTTATGTGCTAGTTTGGTGGGCAATAAATTATAGATCTGTTCAAAGTGGAGTTTGGTGGGCAGTAAATTATAGATCTGTTCAAAGTGGAGGGGGGGCAATGTTAGGTATTTGCTAGTTTTATAGTCTGTTCAAAGTAAATTTATTCATAGTTTGGGGGGCATCTGTTCAAAGGGAGGGGGGTGTGCTGGTTGGTGGGCAGTAAATTATAGATCTGTTCAGGGAGGGGGGCAAATGTTATGTGCTAGTTTGCTAGATTTTCAAAGTTTGGGGGCAGTTATAAATTATAGATGGAGGGGGCTGTTATGTGCTTGTTTGGTGGGTAAAATTATAGATCTGTTCAAAAAAGTGGAGGGGGGCAAATGTTATGTGCTAGTTTGGGGGCAGTAAATTATAGATCTGTTCAAAGCGGAGGGGGGTGAATTATTTAAGTAGCCTAAAATTAAACAGATCTGTTTGTGCATGGAGGGGGGGCAATGTTAAATTAATTATAGATCTGTTCGTGAGGGGGGGCATTATAGGAAATAGATCTGTTTAAAGGGGGGGGGGCAATGTTATGTGCCAGTTTGGTGGGCAGTAAATTATAGATCTGTTCAAAGTGGAGGGGCAATGTTATGTGCAAGTTTAGTGGGTGGTAAATTACAGATCTGTTCAAAGTGGGGGGGGGGCAATGTTATGTGCTAGTTTGGTGGCAGTAAATTATAGATCTGTTCAAAGCGGAGGGGGCAAATGTTATGTGCTAGTTTGGTGGGCAGTAAATTATAGATCTGTTCAAAGTGGAGGGGGGCAATGTTATGTGCTAGTTTGGTGGGCAAAATTATAGATCTGTTCAAAGTGGAGGGGGGCAATGTTATGCTAGTTTGGTGGGTGTAAACGTAGATCTGTTCAAAGTGGAGGGGGGGCAATGTTATGTGCTAG
>CAHIKZ030003850.1:0-56992 GCA_903632075.3 Acanthosepion pharaonis | reverse complement strand
TAATAGATTGTTGTGAATTCAAATGTCTTTGGGGGAAATTTTATTCCGATAATATATATATATATATATATATATATATATATATGTTGGTTTTCTGACAACGACTTTATCGAGAAGGCTTATATTACACACACATGGCTCAAGGTTCGTTTGATCGTCCTGAGCTTTCTGAATTAACAGGTCAATATATTTTTACATCAAATCAGTAACATATTATACCCAGATTACCACGGCCTGTATAGGTATGACGGGCTGATGACAGTGCCAAAACAACAGAATACATGACAATGTAAGAAAGATTCGCTTCAAACTCTTCAAGAGTATCGACTCTGAAATAGAGGTCAATATGAATAAGAAAGTTTTTCCAATATTTGGATCAACACACTGGCAGTGTATTCCCATACATGAAACCCCGTCCTGGGTATGACGATAAACTACGTCAGTGTCCTGGGTAAGACGATAAACTATGTCCAACAGCAAGGCAGGAGGTTTTGATAGGCGGAACGACCTCTTAATTGTTGGTGTTCCCAGGTCCACCCTGACCCGGGCAGTAGCACCTGTTAGGCTCCCTATGGGCAAATAGTTAATGCCCCCAAATTGGGTTCAAAACGTGAAAATAGATTTTAATACCCACAAAACATTTTTGAAAAATAAATATTACCTGCAATACACTTTTGGAAAAAATATTACCAGCAATACATTTTTGAAAAAATATTACCAGATATACATTTTGAAGTGAAATTATTACCTGAAATAGATTTTGAAGAAAAAATATTACCATCAATAACAATTTTGTAGGCATTAATAACCCATTAAGGTTGATATGCCGTAAAAACAAACCAAACCAAACCAAACCATACACGAAACCCAAATATTGCATTCAGTCAATTATGTGCCATACATTTGTTCATAAAAAGTCAGTCATGTATCTTTCGATACATGACTGACGAGGCATTAAATTTAATAATGTTGCCATTTAATTGTCAGACCTGTTGCCATCCAAAGCTATAGAACTTAAATTGATAGTTAAATAGCTTGGGGAAGAAGAAGAGGATTCATACCTTTCCCAAAGGTAATAGCACGTATGGAGGCATTTGGAGTAAAGGGTAGCGGATTGAATTGAAAATCGAAAATCCTAGAAACGATTCCAGTTCAATCCATTACATTCACTTACTTATCAATCCTTTTCTTCTCCCTCCAGCTATGGGTAAATAGCAGAACAGACTGGGTTTTTAGCCTTGGATGGCAACTGGTCTAGAAGGGCAACTCTGAATTCAAAATCTGTGGATGGTCGTTTGGGGAAACTTTTGGCTCTGTATTTGGCCCCTTCAAAAAGTGTGATGGTTCGGCATTTATATATATAACAATATAAGAAAATTAGTCAAAAATTTCAAATTTTGTAAAAGTGAACATAATTCAGATTTTTTTTCCATATATAATCTTCCGAATTAATTCAAAAAAAATCAGTAAGTTGTCAATGAAAAATATAAATAAAGTTATTTTTAAAAAGTTTTGATTTTAAACTTTACATTTTTCGAATCTTCAAACACATCTTTTATTTCATATCATTTAGACCAAGATCTGAAAAGAGTCTTAAAATTGTAGAGAAATACATGTCATATTTTTTTTTATCAGAGACAAAGATCAGAGCTTAAGAGCACACTGTGAATAAAAAAAATCCAGTTTATTTTTTTTCAAATTATGGATAACCAACTCACCACAAAAAGATTTTTTGAGTTTTCTCAGAATTATGTCCTTAAAAAGATTTCAGATCATATTTTTAATCTGTTTCCAGTTCAAGATGTTTTTTTAAGATATAAGATGTTCAGTTATTTGCTTTATAAAAATTAAGAACATCGAAAATTCACGAGTATGAATTAAATATAAGTTAAAGGATTGGTTTGAATGACTTTAAAATACAATGAAACAAAAGAATACAATATGGATCCATTCATTAGCGAATAATTGGTGAAAATTTCAGTGAAATTGATATTTTTCCCCATTTTTGGCAAATTATTAAATCTGTGGATATTTTTTATTTTTCACCTGTCAAAAGTGCCTTACAACAGAATTTCAAAGATACTTATTTTATACATACGTTTTTATATGTGCGCGTGATTTTTTTAGAGAGAAATTCATTGAAAAGGTTTGAAAGAGAGAAAGGATCGAATTTTCATGACTTTTTGTTTTAACTTTATTGTTTTTTTAGTTTTTTTTTTAAAATTTAAATGCGCAATTACAGTGCATTTTCAAGAACGCTTTTTACATATTTTCAAAAATGTGTTTTTTTTCAAATTGCATATTATTTACACTTTCATCATGAAACATAATTAAATCATATTTTTCTTCAAATCATTTTTTTAAATAAAAAAAAATATTTTATAATTTCCATTAAAGATATTTTGAAAAATTTCAAAAATGAAATATATACTTATTTCAATAACACTTAAAATGCGATTAATTAATTTTTTTTTTCTTTGTTTGCTAATGATTTTTTAAGGGGCATAATAACAGAATTGAAATGAGAAAATGAGAAATATTGAGTTTTTTTAAGAAAATGTTTATTAATAAACACAAATTTTTATGAATAAAGTTTTTTTTTTTTTTATTAAATTTCACTTGAAAATGCCATTTTCCCTGATTTTGCTCATTTAAATGTTCACGGTTAAAAATTCTCTTATAGATGTATCTTTAATAAATTTTTTTAATTCGGTTTGAGTTCCTCATAAAATAAAATTTTAAAAATAATAAAATGATGATAAAATATTTACATGCGTAAATATATATATATATATATATAATATATATGTAAATACTATAATTTATTTTTTGATGTATTATTTATTTTCGAACAATTGAAATCATTGATGTTATAATATATTTTAACAGACTATTTACAAATATCAATAATTAATTCTTTATATTTTTATGTTACAAAAATTTTTAATAATATTTTTAATTTAAAAATGTTATATTTTCAAAATTTACAAATAACAACAATAATTTCAAATTAATTAAGAATAAAACATGTTTTCATAACGATCTTTTCTGATGATAAAACATATTATGAACCATGCAATTGGTTTTAGAGAAGAATTAATGCGTGAGAAGAGAGAGAGAGAAGAGAATAAAAACTATGGAAGACAAATATAATGAGAATTATATAAGATGATAATAATAAATATCTATATAATATATCTATCTATCTATAATATATATATATATATATATATATATATAAATATATATATATATATGGTGTTTGTGTGTGTGCATAATAATAATAATAAAATTTGCCAACGTATGTAGCTACAAGATATAATATATATGATTACGATAGAAGCAATTCTTTATAATAATTAATTCTGATTGCTAATATTTACTTGACAAGAAACTATACATTTCATTAAGTTGAACGGATTATCTCACGTCAATAATAATAATAAATAATAATAATAATAATATATAATAATAATAATAATAATAATAATAAATAATAATTAATAATAAATAATAATAATAAATAATAATAATAATAATTTGATTGAAAATAATAATAATAATAATAATAATAATAATAATAATAATAATAATTATATTTGTTTCTAACCCTGTCTGAAAGATAATTTTGATTTTATGGCAACTTTGGGTGGACTTTTGGACCCGTGCGTCACTTATGGGATTAATATGAAAATTAAAAATAGAAACAAAACGTCCAGTATGGCTCTTCCAGTGGATAAACAGGGAGCCCGTCCTTCAGGAGGAACCTACCTGAGGTCGAAAAAAATCTGCCATAGGAACAAACTCCTACAATAAAGAATGAATCTTCAGGTCCCCACAACCAGGATAATCCTAATGATGGTCCTGTAAATTCTCCAGCTAGATCCATAACCGTAAATTTAAGGAAAGAAAAAAATAAAAATGGTCTCGTGAGGAGTACAAGTTGTTATGACTGCATTCCATGAAGCGTTACTCAAACCTCAGAAAAACATCACTCGCCAAACATATGACATTTGGCGAGAGAAGGTTCTTGATAACAATTAGAAAGTACATAGACAAAAATAAACTAGCCAATGTAAGAAGGGACATCATGCGAAATAACCGATTGACAGAGGCTGAAATTAATGAAATAAAAAGAATTGCAACAAGAATAGATGAACCAACAAAACATGAAAAGGAACCGGAATCGGGAAAAAAAAGTAGTAACATCACACAAGCCTCAGGTCATAATGAAAAAAAAGATTCTTCACACAAATCACTGTGAAGATAATGCTGAAAATTTAGAAATGTTGGAAAGGTATGATCTTAGTCAGTCACAAGACGGTAATAAAACGAGTTCAAAATTCATCGAACAGAATTATTTCACAGAAAACAAGATTAATATACAAGAAGCCAAGGATGAAATCATGAGCCATATAAGTCAGATACAGAATATTGCAATGGAGGAACGAGAACAACTCCCAAAATTACAACCAACAAAGCATAACCTCAAAACTATTAAGCTCTATAATGCAGCACTCAAATTGATTCTGGATGAAGAAGACACTCATATAAATCTCAATGAAGCAATATATGCATCAGCAATAGCAGCAAACAAATAAACTGAACATCAAAAGTAAAAAAAAGGCAGTCTCACAGACATGAAGATCCACCTTGGAAAAGAAAAATAGAAAAGAAATTGAACACCTTAGAAGTGAATTATCAGTACTCGATGAACTAGCAAGAGGAGTAAATGTAAGAACTAGAAAAGGCAGAAGAGTCGAAAATAAAATACAATATCAGGAATGAAAATGAAGTCCTATCAACTAAAGAAAAAAATAAAGCAAACAATACAACTGAAGGCTCAAAAGAATAAGACGCTACGAGAAAAGATCAAGATTCTATAGACAGAACAAGATCTTTCAAACCGATGCAAAAAAAAATTTTACAGGGAAATAGGTAAACAAAAAATTGAAGTGACAGTCCCCCTAAAATGGAAGAAGTTATACAGTTCTGGGGAAAATATGGGCTTGCCCTAAAGAACACAACGAAGAGGCAGATTGGATTGCGCAAGAGTTAGAACGAATGAAAAATAAACCAGAACAGACATGGGCGGGAATCACAGAAGAAGATGTTAAATGTGCACTGAAAAAGCACACAACTGAAATCTCCAGGAATAGATAAAATTCCTAACTTCTGGCTATATTATTTAAATACAGCACACAAAAAAACTCGCCAAAGAACTTCAAGAAATGGTTACCGATCCAACTAAAATTCCTGCATGGATGACCAAAGGAGTTACCTTTCTTCTACCCAAAAATAGTGACACAAATATTCCGAAAAACTATAGACCAATTACATGTCTTCCAACAACATACAAACTGTTAACATCTATTTTAACAAAACAGACATATTTCTTCTTGGAAAGAAATGACATACTACCACTTGAACAAAAAGGGTGCAAACGAGGCTGCTACGGATGTAAAGACCAATTACTTATTAATAGGATGATCCTGGAAAACTGCTTCCGTGGAAAAAAAAAATCTTAGTATTGCCTGGATAGATTATCGTAAAGCATTCGATAGTGTACCACATTCCTGGATCTTAAAGTCTTTAAGTATGTACAAGGTATCACCCGTTATCATCAATTTCATCAAACAATGTATGTCGATATGGAAAACTACACTTTACCTCAATCATAAAAATGGAACCTATAAGTCTGGCGAAATAAACATCAATAGAGGAATATTTCAAGGTGACTCTTTGTCTCCTTTATTATTTTGCATATCACTTATAGCATTAACCAGCCAACTTAACAAGACAGAATGCGGTTACAAAATAGCTCAAAAGAAAATAAACCATCTATTTTACATGGATGACTTAAAATTGTATGCTAGGAATGACAATGAGCTGGAAGGTCTTCTGCAAACTGTAAAATGCTTCAGTGAAGACATTGGAATGAAATTCAATTTGGATAAATGTGCTAAAGCTACAGTTTTACGAGGATCGCTACAACAAACTTCCTCTATTAGTTTAGACCCTGCTGTAACAATAAAAAGATTTAGAACAAGGAGAAGCTTATAAGTACCTAGGTGTAAATGAGAGTGAAGGAATTCACCATAAGAAAATGAAAGAAATAGTGCGTAAAAAGAGTACTATAGAAGGGTACGACTGGTATTAAAAACTGAATTGAATTCTCAGAACAGAATTATGGCCATTAATAACCTTGCCATCCCAGTGGTCCAATATAGTTTCAACATCTTGAACTGGACTCTAAATGACATCAGACAAATGGATTCTAAAACAAGAAAGCTTCTTTCTAAGTATAAGATGCATCATCCAAAGGCTGATGTAGACCGTCTATACATACCCCGTAAAGAAGGTGGAAGAGGTCTTATTCAGCTAGAATTGTCATACAAGACAACAACTATTGGCTTACTAACTTACATGGAAACAACAAATGACTGGATGATAAAATTAGTGAAACAACATGAAAACAGAAAGAAAAAATATTCAATAATAAAAAAGAAGGCAGTAAATACAAACAACATTTACATTTAGTAGATTCTGTAGTAAATCAAAACAGAAGCCAAGAACCAACTATTGCAGCAAAAGATATGAAAAAAAGAAAGCCAAGGATAAAGCCCTTGAACAGATGAAACAACGCTGGCAAGACAAACCTCTGCATGGCCAATATCCAGAACGTGCAAATAAACCCAATGTTGATAAAGTTAATACTCATCGATGGTTACGAGCATCTGGATTAAAGTCTGAAACTGAAGGCTTTATTCTTGCAGCGCAAGACCAGAGTCTTTTCACTAGGAATTTTCAGGCAAATATCATACATAATAATGTGGATCCAAAATGCAGGTTCTGTGACAAATACCAAGAAACAATAGACCATCTAATCTCAGGATGTTCTATACTTGCCCCAAATGAATATAAAAATCGTCACGATAGAGTGGGGCAATACTTACACTGGACAATGTGCAAACACTTTGGAAAATGTGTAAGCAAACACTGGTATGAACATCGGCCAGCGCCGGTTACAGAAATAGAAGATGTCACCATTCTATGGGATTATACCATCCACACAGACAGAAAAATTGAAGCAAATAGGCCGGACATTATTGTCAAAAACCAGAAAGAAAAAAAACTTGCCTACTAATTGATATGGCTTGTCCAGCGGATTGTAACATAGCAACCAAGGAATTTGAAAAACTATCAAAATACAAAGACCTGGAAATTGAAATAGAAAAAATGTGGAAATTGAAAACAAGAATAATACCAGTGGTAATAGGTGCACTTGGAATTATAAAAAATGGAACAAAACAACACATTGAAAGAATCCCTGAAACCCCAGCTTAAGAGACATACAGAAAATTGTCTTATTAAGTACAGCACACACACTAAGGAGAACTTTGTCTATGTAACGCTAGCAACTTCATCGGAGATAAAAAAAAAAAAAAAAAAAAAAAAAATTAACATGAAATGTGGCCATAACAACACACCACGACCTGCCTTAGGTCTTTCCGCAGACTTGGTAGGTAGTGTGTCCATAGCAGAAATCGAATGATGATGATGATAATAATAATAATAATAATAATAAAATAAAAGAAGAAGAAATGATTTTAGATGAGAGAAAAAATAAAATAATAATAATAATTCTATGAAGATAATTTAAAATGAAAATGGAAGAATAAAAAAATAATTCAATGACAAAAAGAATATGATTGAAAAGTGGAAAAGTTTTTAAAATAATAATAATAAATGAATAATAATAATGAAGATAATAAACGATATATAATAAAAAAAATGGAATAATAAGGATAAAAATGGAAGATGATGGTAATATAAAATAATGTTATTAAAAAAGAAGAATTGAAATAAAGAAGAATGAAAAAATCGAAAAAAATAACATAAAATTTAAAAACCTTTAATAAAAATAATGGAATAATAATAATAATAAAAATAATGGATAATTTGAAAATAAATTTGGAAGAAATTAATGAATAAAAATGAATGGGAAAAAAATGAAGGAAATTGAAAAATAATAATAAAAAATAATAATAATAATAATAATAATTTATGATAATAAAATAAATGGAGAAGGCTTAAATTTCATGATATAAAAAATAGATATTAGAAAAATAATAATAATAATTTTAATAATAATAATAATGGGAAGAATTTTAATGGTGAATAGGATTTTTAAATAGAAATTCAGAAGATGAGGATAAAGAATAATTTTTTATAATTCGAATAATAATAAAAAGTAATAATAATAATAATAATAATAATAATATAGAAGAAATGGTGAATAGGATGGAGAATCTAAAATGAAGAAGAATAAGATAAAGAAGAAGGCAAAAAATCAAAACAGAATATTAATAATAATAATAATTTTAATAATCTAAAAAATAATAAAAATAAAAGAAATGAATAAAATGAAAAAAATAATTATTAAGAAGTTATAAGAATCTTTTAATAAAGAATAAGATAAATTCCATAATAATAAATAATAAATAATTTCAAGAAGAAGATTCATTAATAGCAATTTTCAAAAATGAATGTAATAATAAAAAGAAGAAAAAAGGCAGAGAAATAATAATAATAATAATAATAATAATAATAAAGAATAAGATGATTGATAGAAGGATCCAAAATAAGAAAATTTAAAAAGGATAAATCAATTTTTCAAAAAAATAATAATAATAATAATAATAATAATAATTAAAATAAAATAATTTGGGAAGAAGAAGAAATGGTGAATAGGATGGAGAAGTATAAATGAAGAAGATGAGATAAAGAAGAAGGAAAAATAGAGGGAATATGAAAAAATAATAAAATAATAATAATTGGGGAGAAGAAGATGATGGTGAATAGATTTTAAAAGTAAAAAATGAAGAAGATGAGGATAAAAAAAAAAAAATGAAAAATAATATAATAATAATAATAATAATAATAATAATAATAATAATAATAATAAGAAGAAGATAGATGGGTTTCCGGAATTTTTTGAAATAATTATGTAGATGATAAATGAAATGAAGAAAAAATAATAATAACAAAAACTGAAGAAAAAGAATTTTAATTTTTTCTGAAGAAAATGAATTTTTCTAAAATTGGATATTCAATGAATAAATGATCCCAAATAAAGAAGATAATAAGAATAGGATAATAATAATAATAATAATAATAATAAAAATGGGAAAGAAGAAGATGATGATGAATAAATCTGAATTTAGTAGAAATGAAAAAATAAGATGAATATAAAGAAGAAAGGAAAAAAGGAAATGGGGAATTATCAAAAATAATAACAAAATAATAATAAAATTTAAAAATAATAATGGACAAGTTAATTAAAAGATAAAAAGAATTCTTGGCATAAAGAATAATAATTTTAATAATAATAATAATAATTTCTTAAGAATATCATTGATGATTTTTGGATTCATACATTTTTAAATGCAATAAAGAAGAAGGAAAAACAGAAATAATTGAAATATAATATAATAAATAAAAATAAAATATTTTGAATAATAATCAAGTAGAATCAACCCAAGATGCTGAGGATTAATAAATAAAAGATTTTAATAATAACATATAATAATTTGTATAATATATAATAATAAAAAAAAAAGAAGAATAATAATAATAATTTTTATAAAATAAAAAAATCATAATAAAAATTAAGAAGAAGAAATTTAATCTAGATATTCATTGGTTTTTAAATGAAAAAAAGATAAATTTAAAGAAGATAAAAATTAGGAAATTCTAAAAAAAAAATAATAATATATATAAATTTTAATAATTTATGAAGATGATTTTCTAGGATAAAGAAGTAGAAATAAGAAGATGAGGATAAAATGAAATTTGAATAAGATGAATGGTGAATAACAATAATAATAAATAATAAAATAATAAATTAAGAAGAAATATATCTTGAAATATCCAGAAAAAAAAATGAAGAAGAAAAAATGAAGAAGAATTCTTCATTGAATTCTGAAAATTCCTATTTTAATAAACTAATAATAATAATGATTATAATAATAATAAACAATAATATTTATATTTGATGATAATTTAACAGTAAAAATAAAATGAATATATAAAATTAATAAAAAGAAGGAAATTCAATTGATGATGATTTTAATAATAATAAAGTCCAATTTCAAAAAGATAATCATGATTCTTCAAGAAGATGAAGAATAAGTTGAAGAAGAAAAATAAAACTTTTCTAATAATAATACCAATAATATATAATAATATTTGAAATTTAATATATTAATAATATAAAGATATTTTCTTGTCTCTTTTTCCCAAATATGGAAATGGAAAAAAAAAAATGTCAAAAAGAAAAGAAGAAAAAAGTTTTGAAATAATTCCTAATAATAATTATATTATTTTAATAATCTTTGTTCGTAAAATAATAAATTTTTTATTAATTGCTAATGCTCGGTAAAAAAAAAATAATAATAAAAACAAAATGAGAATAAATGAAGAATTTTCCTAATCGATATAAGATAATTTAATAATAAATAAATCCATGAAGAATTTTTAAGGAAGAAAAAAAAAAAAAAAATAAATTTTTTTCATGAAGATAATCAAAAATAAAAAGGTAATAGAAAAAAATATAATTTCTAATCTTTCATAATATTATAAATGAAGAAAAAATATGATAATTAGAAAAAAATAAATAAAAATTTGAATAAATGTAATAATAAAAAAAAAATATAATAATGGAATATAAATATCCCAATAATGAATAAATGGTATTTTGAAATGAAGATAGAAATTTCAAAAAAATAAAAAAGATGAAAAAAAAAAATCTGAAGTAAATAATTTTAATAATAATTGATAATCATATAAAAAATGAAGAAATTGATTTTTATTCATAGAAAAAAAAAAATCTTCATTAATAAATAATTAAAATTTAATTTTTTAAAATATACTTATTTAATAATTGAAAACTTTATTAATAAATAATTTTCTAGAAATAAATAAATAAAAAAGAATGAAAAACAAAAATAAATTGTTCTATGTAATAAATATTTTTAAGAAATTTAATAGGTCTGATGAATAAAAAAGAAAAATATTAAAAAAATATTTATGAATTATAAATTAAATGAATAAAAATAAAAAAAAATCTTTGTTTTAAATAATAAATAAAATTTTATCTATAAGAAATTTTGTCTGAAAAAAGAAGAAAAATTTGAATAAATGAATAATAATAAAAAAGTTATGAAAAAATAAAATAAAAAAATAAATTGATCTAAAAAAACATGTTTTGAAATAATAAAATAAAATAAAATGGGAAGAAGAAATCCAATAGAAAAGGAAAATAAAATAAAAATAAAATTAAATAATTTTGGAATAATAAAATAAAATATTAAAATTTAAATTTTAATTTGAATAATCATTTAAAATAAAAATGAAACAAGAAAAAAAAAAAATTTTTATATAATTTTAAAAAAAAAATAATTTAAAGTTAAACATTTAAAGATTAAAATAATAATGAATTAGGCAAAGAAGAAGAAATAAAATAAAAAACAAAAAAATAATTTGTAATAAAAATGAAAAATAATATTAATAATAAAAAAAATTTAAAAAAAATTTTTTCAAAGTAAAATTTAGAAGAAGAAAAGAATAAATCAAAAAAAAAGTCTAATATTAAATAATAAAAAAAAGTAAAAATGGAATAATAATAATAATAATAATTGGAAGAAGAAAAAAAAAGATAAATATAATGAAAAAAATGAAGAAGATTAAAAATAAAGAAGAAGGAAAAGAACAAAAATAAATAATAATAATAAAAATTAATAATAAGAAAGAAGATGATGGTGAATTCATATAAAGATAAAAAAGAAATTTTGAAAAGAAGAAGAAGGCAAAAAAAAAATAAAAAATAATTCGAATTTATAATTATATAATGGAAAAAAGATTAATTTAAAAAAAGAAATAAAAATTTTTTTAAATGAAGAAAATGAAAAAAAATGTGTCATGTAGGAAAAATTTCAAAAAAAATAATAAAAATAATAATAATAAAATAATATAATGGGAAGAAGAAGATGATTTTTTTAGGATGGAAATAAAAAAATGAAGAAGATGAGGATAAAGAAGAAAAAAAGAATTGGGGAAAGAATCCAGAATAATAATAATAAAGATAATAATAATAATAATAATAAAATAAAATATTGTTTTCAAAATATATGAACATAATTTCAAAAATTTAAATTTGATATTTTTTAGATTTTAAATGAAAAAAGAAATAGGATAAAAAAAATAAAAGTAATAATAATAAAAATAATAATAATAATAATAATCATAAGATCAATGAGGTGATAGGATGGAAAAGAAATGAAGAAGAATAAAGAAGATAAAGGCAATAATAATAATAATAAATAATAATAAATAATAATAATAATAATAATAAGAAGAATGAAAAAATTTAGAAAAGGATATGAAGTTAAAAAAATCAAAAAAGAAATAAGAAATATAAATAACCATTTGGCAATGTTTATTTTAATAATAATAATAATTGAAATATTTAATAATAATAATAATTCAATAATAAAAATGGGAAGAAAAGAAGATGATGGTGAATAGGATGGAGAAGTAGAAAATTTCTCTTCAAGATGAGGATAAAAAAGAAATAAAAAGAAAGCAGAGGGAATAATAATAATAATAATAATAATAATAATAATAATAATAATAAGAAGAAGATGATGGTGAATAGGATGGAGAAGTAGAAAATGAAGAAGATGAGGATAAAGAAGAAGGAAAAGGCAGAGGTGAAATAATAATAATAATAATAATAATAATAATAATAATAAATTAGAAGATGATGATGAATAGGATGGAGAAGTAGAAAATGAAGAAGATGAGGATAAAGAAGAAGGAAAAGGCAGAGGAATAATAATAATAATAATAATTTATAATAATAATAATAATAATGGGAAGAAGAAGATGATGGTGAATAGGATGGAGAAGTAGAAAATGAAGAAGATGAGGATAAAGAAGAATTAAGGCAGAGGGAATAATAATAATAATAATAATAATAATAATAATAATAATAATAATAATAAGAAGAAGAAGATGATGGTGAATAGGATGGAGAAGTAGAAAATGAAGAAGATGAGGATAAAGAAGAAGGAAAAGGCAGAGGGAATAATAATAATAATAATAATAATAATAATAATAATAATGGGAAGAAGAAGATGATGGTGAATAGGATGGAACCAGTAGAAAATGAAGAAGATGAATTATAAAAATCTGAAAAAAAAAAATAAAAATAATAATAATTACCAATAATAATAATAATAATAATAATAATAATAATAAAAATGAATATATGGATTCTAATGGGAAAGAAGATGAAATAATGATTGTTCTAATGATTGTTAATAATTTATAATAATAATAATAAAATAATAAAAAATAATAATAATAATAATAAAAAAATAATATAAAATAAAAGAGGAAAAGGAAAAATAAAATAAATAATAATAATAATAATAATAATAATAATAATGAGATGAAAGAAGAAATAATAAAAATAATAAGAATAAAAATAAATCACTATAAAATGAAATGATATGAATGTAATAATGGAAAAATAAGTTTGAAAAGAAGATACAAATAATAAAATTTTTAAATAATATTAGCTGAAACATAATAAACAATAATAATAATAGAAAAAGAATGAAGAATAAAGCAAAATAATAATGAAAAAAGAAATGGGGAATAAGAAAAATTCGAAATGAAAATTTTATAAAGAAGTAATTTTAGAAATAGGTAATAATAATTAAAAAACAATAATTGAATAATCAGAAAGAATTATGGCCATAATAATTTTTATCCCAGTGGTCATAATAAGAAGAAAAGGAGATCTTAAACTGGACTCTAAATGACATCATACAAATAATTCTTATAAAACAAGAAAAGATTTTTCTAAAGAAAATAATATGAAGGAAAAAAAGAATTATGTAGATAAAATATATAATAATAAATAAGGTGGAAGAGGTTTTTCAATAAATTGTATAAAAGAAAACAACTATTAATAATAACTAATATGGGAAAAAAAATGATGGATGATAAAATTAATAAAACAAAAAGGAAAAACAGAAAGAAAAAATATTCAATAATAAAAAATAAGGCAATAAAAATACAAAAGAACATTTATGGTTAGTAGATTCTGTAGAAAATCAAAACATGAAGATAAAAGAAGAACCAACTATTGCAGCAAAAGAAGATATGAAAAATAAAGCCAAGGATAAAGCCCTTGAACAGATGAAACAAATAGGCAAGACAAACCTCTGCATGGCCAAATTTTCCAGAACGTAAAATAAACCCAATGTTGATAAATAATAATCATCGATGGTTATAATCTGGATTAAAGTCTGAAACTGAAGGCTTTATTCTTGCAGCGCAAGACCAGAGTCTTTTCACTAAAATTTTCAGGCAAATATCATACATAATAATGTGGATCCAAAATGCAGGTTCTGTGACAAATACCAAGAAACAATAGACCATCTAATCTCAGGATGTTCTATATTGCCCCAAATGAATATAAAAATCGTCACGATAGAGTGGGGCAATACTTACACTGGACAATGTGCAAACACTTTGGAAAATGTGTAAGCAAACACTGGTATGAACATCGGCCAGCGCCGGTTACAGAAATAGAAGATGTCACCATTCTATGGGATTATACCATCCACACAGACAGAAAAATTGAAGCAAATAGGCCGGACATTATTGTCAAAAAAAGAAAAAAAAAACTTGCCTACTAATTGATATGGCTTGTCCAGGGATTGTAACATAGAACCAAGGAATTTGAAAAAACTATCAAAATACAAAGACCTGGAAATTGAAATAGAAAAAATGTGGAAATTGAAAAATAAGAATAATACCAGTGGTAATAGGTGCAATTGGAATTATAAAAAATGGAACAAAACAACACATTGAAAGAATCCTGAAACCCCAGCTTAAGAGACATACAGAAAATTGTCTTATTAAGTACAGCACACACACTAAGGAGAACTTTGTCTATGTAACGCTAGCAACTTCATCGGAGATAAAAAAAAAAAAAAAAAAAAAAATTAACATGAAATGTGGCCATAACAACACACCACGACCTGCCTTAGGTCTTTCCGCAGACTTGGTAGGTAGTGTGTCCAAAGGCAGAAATCGAATGATAATAATAATAATAATAATAATAATAATGGGAAGAAGAAGATGATGGTGAATAGGATGGAGAAGTAGAAAATGAAGAAGATGAAGGAAAAAGAAGAAGGAAAAGGCAGAGGGAATAATAATAATAATAATAATAATAATAATAATAATGAAGAAGAAGATGATGGTGAATAGGATGGAGAAGTAGAAAAGAAAAGATGAAAAGAAGATGAAGATAAAGAAGAAGGAAAAGGCAGATAATAATAATAATAATAATAATAATAATAATAATAATAATAAGAAGAAGATGATGGTGAATAGGATGGAGAAGTAGAAAATGAAGAAGATGAGGATAAAGAAGAAGGAAAAGGCAGAGGGAATAATAATAATAATAATAATAATAATAATAATAATATGGTGAATAAGAAGTAGAAAATGAAGATGAGGAAAAGAAGAAGGAAAAAGGCAGAGATGAATAATAATAATAATAATAATAATAAGAAGAAGATGAATAGGATGGAGAAAAAGAAAATGAAGAAGATGAGGATAAAGAAGAAAAAAGAAGAGGTGAATAATAATAATAATAATAATAATAATAATAATAATAATAATAATAATAATAATAATTTGTTATTAATATTTATTTTTTACTCTTTCCTGCTATTTTTATTTCATTTTTCTAAATTTCAATATGTTTATTGTCTAAAAAAACAAAAAACAAAACAAAAACGTGTCTTCTTATTTCTGATAATAATGATTCTCTTTCTTTCTTTCTTTCTTGCCGTTTCGTTGATCCACTCCATCAAAATTTGCGAAGGACGTCTATCTCTTCCTTGTTTGCTAAGCCGAAATTTCGATTAACGCCATAATTCAAGGAAAATGCCTATTAACGGCTGTAGGAAACACTGACGGAAGGAACCCCAACAGTGATATTTTGTAAGGGGAAGAAAAAGACGCCATTTTGTTGTTTCATTTTTTATCAACCATCCCGGTAAATTTCCTGTTAGACGCAGCGAAAGCAGACTTTAACTTAAAAAAAATTAATTTTTATAATTAAAAATTTAAACTGATTGGTTTGATAATGAAGCAACATTGTTTAAAACCGGAATATTAGTCAAATTCAAAGAGGGGAAAAATGCAAAGAAAACCGATGCCATTTACGTTGAAAACACCTGAAGTTTTCATTGGATCCATATTTGCGCTTTTGTCAAGGTTTGTAAATAAATTACTGATCTGACCGTCTTTTTATAACAATACGCACATCTAGATTGTATTCGATCCGAAATTTTATTTTACGAATAGGAAAAAAAACTCAATGACTGAAAAGATTATAAAAAATGTCATGAGAAAATTATCCTTTTAACGATGTGATAAGTGCATGCAGGATATTTAGGATTGAAACCCCAACTTTGTGAAAAGAAATTACTTTAGCGAGAAAGTTGTCAAAGCATGTGATAGTTGTACCCGATTATGAAAATTTTCCCGGACATTGTGAACAGTATTAGGACGAATTAGCTTTGGTCTGCTGCTGATCAACCGCGTTTATTCACTGTCACTAAGAACCTCTCAGAATAATTGCCTGAGCAGGCAAAAATAGTTTTGACAGAAAATAATTTAGATAAATACAAAAATAGAAAAAGGAAATAAGACAAGGATTATCTTCTCACCGGATTTATTCAACCTATAGAGCGTTTATTCAACTTGAGAGAACTAGAAGTACTATCAGGGTTTATTATTGGCGGCATGCATCTTAACAATATAAGATATGCGGTGCTGATATTCATAATGAAAGATGAAAATTTAATAAGAAGAAGCGAATGAAAGTCATAACAGAAAAGATAAGAAAAACTACGAGAAGACGTAATAATGCATGGATATAAACAAAATATCCAGCCCAAAATGCAAATTAAAAATCAGGGATAGTTAAATCAAGCATTATAGAAATTTTAAATATCTGGGAAGTGTTTTTATTAAGATCCATTGAAAAGCAAACACTGAGATCTTAAGACGTATTTTTGCCTTGAGTTTTTTTTTTGTTTACTTAATGAATGCAATTACATTCATATATGCATCAGACATGCACATGCAGGTCGACTTGCACCCACTTATAATTATATATTTATATATTATAAGTGGAGTAATGGCTAGACATTTTCGGATTGAGGAGTTTAAAGGCCGAGTTCGAATTCAATTCTTTTCCAATATGTGCTAAAAAATTATGGATCCTTTTTGTTATATCCCCAAACCAACCCCACCCCAGGCCCCAGGGTAAATAATAGGACAGATCAGGAAGGCAAACGTTTGAAAAAATGACAACCTACTTTTGGAAAAAAATCCACAATATTGGTAAAAAAAAAAAACAAAAAAAACTATGTCGTTGGACAGTGGCTTAGATAGAGGAATCCTTTTATCTCGAAATCTGTTGTGGGTTCAACGTTCATTTACGTGCAAATACCCTTGGAAAAGGCATGCATCCATCTCTTATTCCTCCCACCCCATATCTATAAATAAATAGCAGGGTAGTCTGAGTGCTATAGCCATTGTGTGATTCAACCTTCTTTCAAAAAAACAAATCTGAAACCAAAAACTTTTCAAATTTACAAAATAACCTTTTTTAATCCCATAAAAATTTATAAAGAAACAAAGAAAAGAATACGGCAGTGAATGATGGACAATCTCCTCAAAGATGAATCGGTATTATTCTAAAAAAAAAAAAACTATGTGGCTGTGCCTTGATATAGGAATCAGAGTCGAATTTGTTCGGGTTCAAATGTTCATTTAAAAAAATAAAACACACTGCAAAAGGCATGAATCCATCTTTATTCCCAACAAACGCAAACAAGTACAAAAATTTATATACTTGTGAAGTGCTCTAACAGACTAAATCCAATTATTTATCCTTTCTTAGAAAACGCACTTGGGATGGCCAAAGATGCATTCCAAAAACAATTTTGATGAGTATTAAGACCACAGAAAAAAGTTCATTAGAAGTGTAGGAAAGAGCAATGACATATAATATCAGCTCTGAACAATTTAAGTTTACTGGACGATCTCCTCAAAGATGAAAACAAGAAGCAAGAGAAATGTGGTTCTACAAAAGGATGCTAAGGATAACTCATATGTCCCGGAAAGGGATGTATTTGTTTGAAGTTGACTACTGTAACCGGTTAGGACAATCTAGCAGGTAACCGTAATGGACTGGTCCTCGTCGTAGTGGTAGGCAATAGGCGAACACAATAGGTGAAGACAATAGGCGTCGTCAATAGGCGTCCTCCATATCAGTCTGTATTTATGGCTGGCACCAGCCAATCATATTACTGTGAGAGGGGACCCAGGTGTATGCATATTCATTACCTCACATTGACACTGACATTGACCGGTCATGTGAGCAAGAACAAAGTTTGAGAGAAAACGGAAGCAGAAACGAAACATATCTAACATCAGGAATAAACAGTTAAAATATCTAAGGCCCATGATGAGAAAAAAGGCTTGGTAAATCTAATACTCACAGGACAGATAGAAAGCAAGAGGGATAGAAAAAAAGAACGCATAACCTACTTAGTGAGCTTCAGTAAATGAATGGTGGAACAAGCTTTATGAGAGATAGCAAAAAGGTAAAATTTTATTAAGAGCTACGAATGACAGGAAACTTTATATTTTTCCATGACCGGCAACGCCCTGAAGGGACACGGCACATAGAAGACGAATATTCAGATTCAGAAAGACAAATGTTCAGTTGAAACTGTGAGAAATAGCTGAATAATATTCATTAATTAAGTGCATTAACAAGGAATAAAAATACGTAGATTTATAAATATTCTTTTTTTAATTATCAGGTTACGGATTTATTGATGCAGCAGTAAAGAAGAGCGAAATGAGACTGAGTAGGAGAGTGAGAGACAGTGAGGTGGAGTGAAAGACAGTGATAAAGAGTGAGAGTCAATGAGAGAGAGGGAAAAACTGTAAGGAGGGTGTGAGAGACAGTGGGAGATAGTGATAGGGAGTGAGAGAAAACGAGGGAGAGTATGAGACAGTGAGGTGGAGAGACAGACAGTGAGGGAGAATGAGAGACAGTGAAGGGAATTGAAAGACAGTGAGATGAAGTGAGAGACAGTGATAGTGAGTGAGAGACAGCGAGAAACAGTGGAGAGTGAGAGACAGGGAGGGAGAGAGAGAAACTGTAAGGGGAGTGAGAGACAGTGATAGATAGTGAAAGGGGGTGAGAGATAGTGATAGGGAGTAGAAGAAAATGAGGGAGAGTAAGAGGCAGCGAGGTGGAGTGACACAGTGAAAGAGAGGGAGAGAGAGACAGTAATAGGAATTGAGAGACCACTTACAGAGGTGGAGTGAGAAACGGTGAGGTGGAGTGGGAGACAGTGATAATGAGCGACATAGAGAGATAATAAAAAAGCGTGAGAGTCAGTGAGGGAGGGGAAAACTGGAAGGAGGAGTGAGAGACAGTGAGAGATAGTGATAGGGAGTGAGAGACAGCGAGAGAGTAAGAGACAGTGAGGCTATTGGAGGACAGAGAGAGAGACGAAGAGAGGATAATTAGTTTAGAGACAATTTGAGATTTTGATGGAGCGTGAGATGTGTTTGAGGGGAGAGGGAGAAACTGGAAGGAGGGGAGGTGATACAGTTTGGATTTTTAGTGAGAGACAGTTTTTTTGAGAGAGAGAGTTTAGGTGGAGTTTGACAGTGAGGGGAATTGAGAGACAGTGGGATGGAGGGAGAGACATTAATATGGAAGGAGAAACAGTGAGGTGGATTGGGAGACAGTGATCGTGCATGAGAGACAGAAAGAGACAGTGATGGAGAGTTAGAGTCAATGAGGGAGAGGATGAGATTGTAGAGGGTGATAGGGAGTCAGAAACAGTGAAGTGGAGAGTCAGAAACTGGGAGGGAAATTGAGAGATGGAGTGAGTGAGAGTGAGGTGGAGTGAGAGATAGAGAGAGACAGGTAGTGGAGAGTGAGAGTTAGTGAGAGAGAATTAAAAACAGTAAGTGCGATTGAGAGATAGTAAGAGACAGTGAGGGTTATTGAGAGACAGTGATCGGTAAAGCGAGAGACTGAAAGACAGTGATGGAGTGTGAGGGTACAGTTCGAGAGAGTGAGAAACAGAGAGTTGAGGGTGAGTGAGAGCCAGTGAGGAGAAGTGAGAGACAATAAGAGGCAGGTAGGGCGAATGAGAGGCAGGGAGCAAGTCGAGGATTGACCGAAAGACTGGTGCTAGGTCTATGCTGAAACTGCCTTGTCGGCAAATTCCCAGCCTTGACAGAGTTCAAAAGTGTTTATGCAGACTTGTAAATGAGGAATTGTTTCCACTCTAAAACCCCTATACCACAGACAAAACGCCACAAGATCCTCGTCACTATATCGCTGTTTCCGTGGTAAATGATCTGATGAGACACATTCCTTCGTTCCACTAGCTTAGAACTTCAGAGCATCCATGCCATATGATTGAATCATCCCCATTTCCTTCATATCTCGTTAGTAAGAAAGAAACAGTTTCTTCCCAAGCATGAAAAAATCACACTGTCGCTAGTGGATAAAGGCGTTGGTTAGATCAGTGACAGGACCCAAAGAGTGTGAGTTCAATACCTGCTTAAGGCGATGGAGAACTAATTAACAGGAGATAACTGATAACTGACATCCATTAGACATGGCACGTGGAACTAGAACAGTCTACCCCAGTGGGCGAGATAATGATTTCAGTTCGACATTCCACCCACCTGAAGAAGGCCGGAGCGTACAACGGCCGAATCGTTGTAATAAATAAGGTGAGAAAGATGAGGACAATTGTCCGAATAATGTAAATACTGAGCTGATATTCTGTTTTGTGGAGTCGATTCGGTATTTAACACCAGGTGCACACACCTGTAGAATTCTTTTTTTATATTCTCTTTCATTTGTGTATGTTGTATTTGACAAAGATGAGAACAATAGTCCGAATAATGTAAATAGTATATATAATACTTCATCTCAGAAATATAGATAGAATAACAGCTATAAACACTGTGGCTTACCCTGGGGTACAATACAGTTTCAACACCCTTAATTGGACCAAAGCAGGTATTAATCGAATGGATATCTAGACGAGAAAGCTTTTTACTTGCCACCGCATGCATCATTCTAAAGCTGATGTTTATCGTCTGTATGTGCCCAGATCCGGAAGAGGCAGAGGATTAGTTCAACTAGAACTGTCTTGCAAAACCACAACATTCGGTTTTCAACAATACCTGGAAACTACAAAAGACTAGATGATGATTCTGTGTCGAAGAGCATGAAATAAGAAACTTTATTCAGTAATAAAGGAAGCCAACAAATTCAAAAGGGGATTTCAAGAGGGGAAAGAAGTGCAAGCAAACCATAATGCACCTACTGCAGTGGCAAAGAACCTGAAAAAAGAAAGCAAAAGCAACAGCAAATGCAATGTACCAAATGCAGAAACTATGGCAAGATAAACCTCTTCATGGTCAATACTCTTTCCGAATCAAACAAGCTGATGTAGACAAACCACGTACCCGTCAGTGGTTACATAGTCAAGGGTTAAAAGCTGAAACCGAAGGTTTTATTCTTGCTGCACTGGACCAATCTTTGCTAACTAGAAATTACCACGTTCACATACGGAAAGATTGTGTTAGCCCGAAATACATGTTCTGTGATAAATATCCAGATACAATTGGTAGGAACACCATCCAGACCCGGTTACAGAGATAGGACCTGTAGTAATTTTATGGGATTTTTCTTTCTTTCTTTCTTTTTTTCTTTTTTTCTTTCTTTCTTTCTATTACTGAAACCAAATAGTATCTCTTCTTCTCTTTCTACGCGATCAAAATGGCATAGTCCATTATTTATGGGCTATTAGCAGGAGCCGTTGAACACTTTCTTTCTTTCTTTCTTTCTTGCTTTCTTAAACCAAGTAGTGTCTTTTCCCTCTTTCCACACGATCAAAATGGAATAGTCCCTTATTTATGAGGTAATATCAAATAAACGTAATGGCCATTAACGAAGGGATGCACAAGCATAATTATAATAGGGTAATAATAATAACATATGTGCTAACTATCTAAATAAGGAACCATGGTGCAAGCAGAATAAGAATATGTTAAATTCCTGGCCAAATCTCTTGTATTAGCTCAGAGCGTTTTTATAATAATTCTTTGCGATCAAGTGACCGGCTTCAAATCATTTATGAACGACTTTTTGAAGCCGTTCGTCGCTGTAGAAAATATAACATTTGTCTACTTGTAAAATAAGTTGCTCCGAGGCTTACAAACACCGAAAACCACACAATCATCTGAGTTAGGTTTCCAACAGGGACTTGATTTTTCTCTTAAGCGGGTCATAACGATTCATTATGGAACAAATCCTCGAGACGTTTTCCCCATTTTAGCTTCATCCGACGCATATGCCTAAGGCAAAGACAGGGACATTAGTGAACCTAAAAGCAGAAGTTGGAAATTGTCAAGACCGGCTTTAGAATTGGATGGAATGTTTGCTGTAATGGCAAAAAAAAAAAAAAGAACTAGTGATCGCTCGCCATGAAGTGTGGACTCTTGAATCAGGGAGAAAATGATGAACGCTTTGTAATTTATGCCAGTGTTTTCTCTGATGAAGAATTATCATTATTGTATGCCTTCCCCAATATAATCACCTTGCTTGTAAGATTCACAACATGTCGGCTGTTATACACTGTAACGGGTGTCTTCCGTTTCTAGCGAAGTTGTTTGTTGAAGATGGATCTTTTCTTGTATTAATTTCACCCAACATATTTTTTATTACTTTAAGGATTGTTTTTAGCGGCTACCCGTATTTGAGTAAAGGGCCAATTTATTTTGTGAATCTTCTTACAAAGAGGGGAGTATTTTCGAATCCTGCCGGGGGACACATTTTCTTTAAATGTTCTCGCGTACGCAGGCCAGTAGACGAAATAAATACAGTGTAAAATAAACGGAGCCTCTACTTAAATACGGGTATCTACTAAGAATAAAGTTTTAAGTAATATACTGGGTGGCAATACAGTTACTTATGACAAAGAAACAAAGCATTAAAGCAGGTTGATTACAATTCGAACTGTATCGGTAATTAATTTGATATTGTTTACCATAGCATTTTATTGTTATTAACCAGAAAATTACCAGGACATTTTAATAATACATTTTTGGACTGTTGATTAATTGCTTTGTTTAATTGTTGTTTTAAAGTAACTGTTTATATATATATATATATATATATATATATATATATATATATATATATATATAAAAAATAAATAAATCTCCATAGACACTTAATGGTTAACCAAACTAGACGATGTCATCTTCCGCTTTAAATTTAGACACCCCACCCTACCTTAACTTGACCTCTTTGAATGTAACTGAGATATTGATACAAATTATTAACCCTTACGCCCCTTTTCTTTAAACAATTGCTCTAACCGTTACCATAGTAATTTTAATTTTAAGAATGAATATGCTTATAAAAACGTGTAAATTTCAAGAATTAGTCATTTCAAAAATGTCGCTTGAAGATGGAACAGAGCTTGGTACTTTAATTCAATTTAATTCAAATAATTATATTGAAGTTTTTGGCTCTTGTTTTGAAAACATGAGAACTCTTATGTAGCAAAAAATAATCATATTTTAAATAAATAATTATATATATATATATATATATATATATATATATATATATATATATATACAATTAAATTAAACAAAAAGATCTTTCAGAAATAGCTACACAATAGCATCTTTCACACACTTTGAAACATCCATATAAGAGGCATAAATATTGAAACACGAAAACTATTATGTATATATTCAACGTGCTTAATATATATTTATAATAAAATAATTGGGATGGTATATAATTATCAGGCGTTTTTAAACAATATTTATTATAAAAAAATCATAACAATTTAATAATAACATTTTAAATGATTATTTTTTTTTTATGATTATCGACACGCATTTTTATGACCTGAAAATAAAATAAGATTTTTTATATTTTAAATAACGCAGCAAATTTTTATTAACAAATAAAATACCTAGAAAAACGCCTGATAATTATGCACCAACCTAATATATTGCTCTACTTTGGAATTTCACTGCCTCTGTTCTTTCTCTCATTTCCTTATATTTATCCAATTCCATTATTTCTCCTTTTCAGTTTTTTCCCTTTTTCTTTTTCTTTTAATTTTTCGTCTTTCCATTTCTCCTTTCTTGATTCTTTAAAGTTTAAAATTGTTAAGCTACCTTTTTATTTTATTTCCTAACACCTTGGTGCTGACAAATGCTGCAAGGTAGTTCTTGTGGGGTGAAATAGCTATACAAATTGGGTATTTTTGAATTTCTCTTACATGTAATATATATATATATATATATATATATATATATATATATATATATATATATATATATGAAATAAGAACAAATGTATCATATTTCTACTGTCTGTGGCATTTAATTTAAAAAAGGGCTCAATACTTAGTAGAGCTTAATATTATTTATTATATGAGATTAAAACAAAAAAAATGTTAAAATTCCTGCAAAATAGCTTTAATGTTTCAACAACTCAAATTGTACCTGATTCAGGTTAAATAACTAGAAAGTATATATATATATATATATATATATATATATAAGTTATTCTGTGTGTATGTGTAACACATGCACATTTCAATAAACGGATACGGATTTGCACCAAAATTTCATGCAAATGCTATCCAAAGAGTGTGAAGGCCAAGACCGAAGTTTGCATGTCCCAACTTTAATCGAATATTGGAAATAATCGATTTTTTTTTTCATGCTTCATAAACAATTTTCATAAAGTTTGCGGCCATTTTGTACTGGCCAGAATGAGAGAAAATAGCTGGCTGCCACGAATAGGCAGGAAGATTTACTATTGGCCAGTGTGAGAGCCAAATAGCTGACTTTTACGAATGTTAATTAATGCTAGCATGCAAAAAAAAAGATAGCTGCATTCGTCACAAGTGGGAAAAATTTTAAATCTGCATGGCACTTTACTCCAAAATGTATAAATCATTCGTTTGCTTAAACTCAATGTTGATTCTGATTCCGCAGAACTGGGTTGCGTGTGAAAAGTATTTGTTGTTAACATTCTTTTTTCATTCGGTTTTTCCAGTTACGAGTCCTTTTTTAAAGCTGATCGTTTTGTGTTCATTTTGTTTAGTTCTTTTTCGTAACAGATTTAATGTTTAGTATAGAGCTTAGAAAAAATTCGCAGGTGTGAGATAGGCAAGAAATAAGGCATGTAGCAACATCAGCACGGTAAAGAGCACTATTTTTAAAAAAATTTTAAGGGCAAAAATATTTTAAGTCAAGTGATAGCGATTGTTGTATGAGTCGTACGATTTTTGAATTAAGCACGAATACAACGCCGGGTCATGCTGCTAGTATATGAATATATATATATATATATATATATATATATATATATATATATAAATGTTGTAAATAAGAAAAATGATTTTTATTTGTTGATCCGATGAGATTTTATTACTTAAACATTATTTTTTAGTGGATACCCATATTTGAATAGAGGCCCTGAAAATTTATTAAAAACTAATTATATTTATTTATTTCCATCTAAATCAAAATTTGGAATATTCAAGAAATCTTATTTTGATAAATAATCTCAAATTTGTATATATATATATATATATATATATATATATATATATATATATATAATATATTTGATTTGTATTGTTAAATTAATATTTATTTTATACAGGTTTTTTGAAGAAAACTGACAAAATTGCATTAAGAGAAATTATATTTTTCATATTTATTTAAAATCATCTTCAGAATTACTTTTTAAAAATGTAAGAAAAATCTAATTTCCGGCTTTAATGGCGATGCATTGTCAGTTGTTGAAAACTTTAACCAATATATATATATATATATATATATATATATATATATATATATATATATATATGTCGGATAACGTTATACGTAAAGTTTTGAAAGAAAAATTTATGGAAATTGGAAACAAAATTTTTTGTTTAAACGCTATCTCCAAGTTCTAACGGATGAAAACACGTCATGAAAAGATTTTTTCCAATTTGTCAAATATATACAGTACAGTTCAAAAGTTTGAGGTAACTCTTGGTAATTTTTTTAAATGATTATTTCAAAATAGTTGGATGTTTTGGAAATTTTAGAAAATTATTGTACATGGTTTAAAAAAATGTTCATATGAATATATATATATATATATATATATATATATATATATATATATATATATATATAAAAAATGACTATAGGAAAATTATAATTGCTGACGCATTTCGTCCAATGTGGGCTTTTTTCAAAGCAAAATACGAAAATGAAATTAATTGAACAAAGTAACTAATAAAAAAACAAAAACAGAAAAAAATAACTGAAATGTAGAGAAATGTATTATTTTTGATATTTTTAACTGAAAATAACGTCAGTATTTGTCATTAGGAGAATATTGTCATTGTATCTGTGTTGATGTATTCAACCATTTTCTTTTGATTTTATGAATCTGTTGTGTACATTTGCTTTTTAATTAGCAAAATTTTGTTAAGAAAGGTGAAATTAAGAAAAAACCTGAAAAAAAGATTTTCTATGGCTGCACCTCTCATATCAAAATTTTCCTTCTGAGTGAGTTATTTTTTTTTTTTATGAGTGTAAATGTTTTAAAATCAAAATTATGGTTGAATTTATTTTATACTTATGACTAGTGCAATAGAAGTAAGTTGTCAGATAGTGATAAATTTTTTTTATATATATATTATATATATATATATATATATATATATATATAATGAGTGTGTTCTTGTGTGTGTGTGTGTATTTGAATAAGAAATTTATTTAACTTATACAAAGATATAGGCTTGGCACAGTTTTTCAATGGCTCAGTTAAATCCAGTGAACAAAATTCTTGTTCTGGATTTTGGAGTGACATTATTTTTTGATTGTGATTTGTTGAATAAATTTCTCTCTCCCTAACACACACACAAAGGATTACACACACAGGAAAAAAATATATATATATATAAAAATATATATATATATATAAATAAAGAATGTTTGAACATTCATTTGAACTTTCTCAAATATAAAAGCCTTGATAAATGTTGACATCCTCACCTTTGTGTATATAAAGAAATTTCTCTATAATAAATCCTAAATTGCCTTGATAATGTTCCTAAAATTCTTTACTCATCGACTAAATATAAGTTTTCTTCTAAAATATATATATATATATATATATATATATATATATATATATTTTCTCTCCACATCAAGTGCTCCAAAAATAAAATAATGTTCGAAATATAATGACAGTTATAATTTACATTAATAATTGGATATAAATATACAGATTTTTCTCAGTTTTCAATTGTTACCTGACGATTGTGTTGTGCATGAGATATCTACCGGTGATAAAAATTTTTTATTTAATCGTCGATTATTATATGTATATATATATATATATATATATATATATATATATATATATATATATGATTTTAATATACAAAAGCCTGTTTCGCTGTGTCACAGCTCATCAGTCTTTTACATTTCCAATTGCTTCAAGCCGGTATTGAAAAAAAAACGATTTTTCAATCAAAGAGATTTATCCCTAAGATATCGGCGCATTGTAGAGAAATTACACACACACACACACACACATATATATATATATATATATATATATATATCGTTTAAGCATGAATAATCTGGACATATGTGTATTTATTTTTATTCTAATCATCTCGAATTCTCGGATTAACTTCTCTATGTTGATAATAGATTCATTCATTAAAGAAGGCACCGTAGTTTTTTCATTTCTTTTATTTTCCCTAGTATTTACAATATCATCCAAAAGCATCTTCAGAGGTAAATAGCAGACTATCAAATACAACTATCAATTATATTAATTTTTTGTTTTAACAATTGAACCCTGAAAAAAAAATCGGAAAAATAAACAAGCGATTTCAATGTATTAAATGAGGACTAATTTCGGAATCTTCGATGGCAATGTTACGTCTCGATTCTTATAAGATATTTCTTTCTAAACAAAATTACTTATAAGTTAAGTTATAAGAAGGAATATCATAAGAAGCCAAAAAGAAAAAAGTTTGCTTAATTGTTATGTAGTATCTATTATGCTCTATAGCAGTGAATGCTGGACAATTGGCGCGCCGATGAAGAGAAAACGGGAGGCAACAGAAATGTTGTTCTACAGAAGGATAATGAGAATTCCATGAATGGAGGGAGTCCACTTCATATCTATCTATCTATCTATCTATCTATCTATCTATCTATCTATGTCCACTTCATATCTATCTATCTATCTATCTATCTATCTATCTATCTATCTATCTATATCTCATATTCATATCTATCTATCTATCTATCTATCTATCTATCTATCTATCTATAGTCCACTTCATCTATCTATCTATCTATCTATCTATCATCTATCTATCTATCTATCTATCTATCTATCAAATCCATTCATATTCTATCTATCTATCTATCTATCTATCTATCTATCTATCTATCCATTCTATCTATCTATCTTCTGTCCCTCCATTTTCTATCTATCTATCTATCTATCCATCTATCTATCTATCGCTATGTACATAATGACAGATATTAGTTGATAACATCCAATACTCATATGTACATAATGACAAAAAATTTTTATTTACAGATTGGAGGCCATTTACATTAAATCTAAAGCATGTATCTTCAACAAAATTTTTTCAAACCAGTCAATAACATATCAACATTGCAGATAAACATATGGCATTTGTTGATTATTATTTCTTTCTCTCCCGTGTTCATAGACGATGCCATAGAATCGCATTACGAATTTACGACCTGCGTCTGCAATTCCGCGACCATTAACATCGCATAGCGAAGTTCTATGCAAACAAAACAGTATATCATCTTTGACAGGGAACATCTCTGTTGTAATGTCCATATAACCACCTCTGATGATGGCTCATATGAGTCGAAAGCTTCGATCAACTACCAATAAAGTAAAGAAATATCCAAATGTTGGACAGTTCTTGTCTTTATTTTCTTTTGAAATTAAAATCATTATATGACACTTGGAAGAGCTCATGATTAAACAGGGCAACATTCGTTGTCTGTTATTTTTTTAACGATATTGTTTTGAATCTATCTATCTATCTATCTATTTAAAATCTATCTTTCTATCTATCTATCTTCTATCTTCATTTTTATATTATCTATCTATCTATCTATTATATATCTAAAATCAATCATTCATCTATCTATCTATCTATCTATCTATTCATCTATCTATAATCTATTTTGAATGTATCTGATTATATCAATTTCTCATCTATCTATTTATCATCCATAAATATCAGATCTATTTATCTAATCTATATTATCTATCTATCTATCCATCTATTCATCTATCTATCTATTGTCTGTTCGAAATCTTATCTTTTTCTATCTATCTTATCTATCTATCTATCTATCTAAAGAATTATCTATTTCTGTTTATCCATCTATCTTTGATAATTTTTTTTTTCATATTCTATTTTACCTTCTATCTATCTATCTATCTATCTATCTATCTATTTATCTAAGAAGGGCAATTTTTTTATTTATCCATCTATTCTATCTATTATATCTAATCGGCTTCATAAGTCTTATTTTTGATCATCATCTATCTATCTATCTATCTATCTATCTAAAATCGATTCTATCTATTTATCTATCTATATAATAAATATCTGTTCTTATCTATCTATCTATTGATCTATCAAAATTTTTTGTTCATCATTTTAATTCTATCTATCTATTGTTACGTCTTTATCGTTTCTATCTAAATCTGTTCAATATCATATCTATTAATCTATCTATCTATTATCTATCTTGTTTATCATCTATCTTTCATTATTTTTTTTCAGACTTTTCAAATTCTTTTTAATACTAAAGGAACAATAGTCAACAAATTAAAGATGGCGGCCTGAGCGTAACTAACTCGGTGGAGGTATTATTTGAAAACGAAGCTTCAGAAAGGATCCATGTTCACAATAGCCACTTCAGGAGAAGAATGTTCACTTTGATGAATTAATCAGTCGCTGGACGAAAATACATTTACCATTGAAAACAAATAAAATAAGCAAGACGAAAATTTTATCTTTTTATGATATTTCCTAAAAAAAATAAAGTCTCCGTGACATGTCATTAAAACTTCCAAACGGGCGACTCTAAGAAGAGTGACAAACCAAAATTTTCTCAGACGATGAGAACCCATTTTTCTAGAACAAAAATGACATACTCTAAAAAAATTAATGTCGAACACACCCAGCTGGAAGTTTAAGCTAGAAAAGGATTGATCAATAAAGAGATATTATGAATTTAGTCAAATCTTTTTGATTGGTTTATGACAGGCTTTGGTCAATTTTGAGTTCAGAGGTCAGACGTTGGTGAGTCTAATGGCACTGCAAAATATGAACATCGTAGTTATTTAAATTAGTAAGGCAATACAAAATTCATAAAGTACATTAAGTTACTAAACTCGGCGACGGCCATTCTCTGACCAGCTGACCAATTTAAAAAACATTATAAAACTTTTTCATAAAGAGAGCAAGATATGTGTATGTGTGTGTGTGTGTGTATATATGGAATGGCCAAAAATATTTGTATTGGGGAAAGGGTAGTTAACGTGAGATAAATGACCACTGGTGTTTAATGGTTACACTATATTTATTTGAAACTTTTTTGCCTTTCATTTATATATATATAATTTCGGATTTTCTTCAACCGACAATATCCGCGTTATACGCGTTTTTTTTAAAAATTAGGTTGAATATTTTTCGTTTGGAAGTTTTCGACTTGAAATATATGAAATTTTAAGGGAAAAGAAAATTTATATAATATATATATAGAGAAAGGCAAAGCTCAGTGGTATCAGGATAAATAGGAATATGGAAAAAAAAAAAAAACTTTAAATTATTATTCAAAAGGTTGGTGACCCGTCTCGTTTCGACTGAGAGAAGACAATAGTTTTGGCATAAAACGAGGGTCAAGGGGGGTTTTAAGAAGAAGATAAGACCGGACAAATTTTTTTCTAATTAGAAGGAATTAAATGAAAAAAAAAAAAAATTAAAGAAAGAAAGAAAAAAATAAACGAAGGAAAACGAATGAATTATAGATAAAAAAAAAAAACAAAAAACGGGTCAAATTTAATTTATCATTTCCAGATATTGAATACGCTCATTCATAAGATTCAAATTTACAGATATATGAATTCTCGAAAAAGAGAGTGATAACGTGTTTACCCCATACTCCATATATGTTCCGTAAAAAAAATATCAAAAATGTTTGACCAAAATCAATAGACGGTCCATTAAAAACAAAAATATTGATTAAAAAAATTTACTACCAGCATTTGGTGACCGTTTCTTTTATGCATTTAATGAAATATTCGCGATCGCCATAGTAATTTTGAATTTTCGAATTGACTAATCCACTGGTACCACAAGTCTTTTACAACACTTCAATCCTCAATTTTACTTTTGTCGTCTGCAACTTTCTCGTTTTTCTTCTTAATTTTTCTGCTTTTTTTTTTTTTTTCTTTCTTGATCTTTTTTTCCGTTTACACTTGCTCACAATTCTTCATCTTCTTATTATTTCACGCAAAATGTATATTTCTATCTTTCTGCTTATCTTTGATATTATTTTCATTAAGACCATTTAATTAATGTTTGATATTATGCCGATATATGGTATATATGAGATGACAGAATTTATTATATATTTAATTGAATTATGCATAAATTTTAATAAATATTATTTTTTTTATCTGTTTCAGTTTTTCCATATTTATGATGATGATTTTTTATATTTATCTTTATTTATAAAATTTTTTTATTGAATTTATTATTTTTCTATCTTTCTTTATTTCTTTTATTATATTTATTCTTTTTTATATCTTTTTAAGACTTATTTATTCTTGTTCTTGCTTTTCTTTTTAAACTTTTTTGAATGTCTTTTTTTTTTAATATATTCGCTCTTTATTAATTTCATTTTTTATAACTTTTATTATGAAAATTTTCATGTTTAGATTCTTTATTTCTTTATTTATTTCTTTCTTTGAAATCTTTATTTATTTATTTTCATATCTTTCTTTTTTTCTTAGTTATTTATTTCTTTTAAATATATATTTGTCATATTATGTTCCCAATATAAATATATTAAGATTTTTTATTTCTTTATATATATATTTATTTCTTTCTTTATTTCTTTCTTTCTTTCTTTCTTTTATTATTTTTAAGATTTTTAAGATAATATATATTATTTTTTTTAATTATATATTGATAAAATTAAATATTTTATTTTATAAGGTCCTTATTTTAACCATGTCCAAACCTTTGATAAATCTGTAATGCAATACAATATATAAAATATCATCACTATCTATTAACATCGCCACCGAGATTTAGCTATTTCATTATTAGTAGTAAAATACCACCACCAAATAACCACCACCATATATCGTCCCACGTCCTTCTCCCTTTAATCATTTCTGATCATCATCATCATCATCATCATCATCATCATCATATTTACAGCAAAAAGCATAACAAAGAGGACAAGAACTATTCCCATTTGTTTTAATTTTTTTATAATATCCTCTATCGTGTTTAAAAGAATTGATACTTTTTAGGCCGAGTTTTATATGAGTAGAATTGGTGTTGTTCGTTCACTATTGTCATTTATATTATATATTAATTAAATAGGAGGGATATATATTCAAATTTGGGTCGGAGTTTGGGGTGTCAAATAAAAAGAAAAATTAAGAAATTAGAAAAAATCTTCTAGTTTTTAAAAAAAGAAGAACAGAAAAGAGATAATGGAACCGATAATGGTGAGGGTGGATCCAGACTCCCTTCGTTCCAATGAAATATTTGTTAACAACTGTTTTTTCATGAAAAATGTTGAATTAGTTTATTTATTGGACGAGTATTTATATACAGTGCTGTTCGATAAAAAGTGACTCACCTGTTTTTTACTTAAAATTTTTTTTTGCCTATTGTTTTTTGGGGTCAAACTAATTTTTAATCTTATAAATATAAAGACCCCTTCCGACCACCTAGTAAAAAAAGTTTACTCACCCTAAGGTATTCTATTGATAATTATAATTTTGGATATAAATGAGATTTAGGAAAAAAACTCTGTGCAAAAAAAAGTGACTCACTTATTTCCTGCAACTAGTAATCAATAGAAACATAACCGAACAGCTTTAAATAAAAAGAATAATAGAGGTATAATTTATTTATAATAGGTAATATAGTTCGAAATATTTAATAATCTATGGGTCCTCCTTTATTTTGAATAACCTTTTCAACCCTTTTTGTTATTGACCCAATTAGGTCCTGGCAAATCTCATCTCCAAGCATTGAATTCCATTCGCATATAAAATTCCCAATCAAATCCTCTTTGTTGCTCAACTGCTTTCTCGTGATTCCGTACTTTATAATGCTCCATAAGATTTCTTTGGGTTTGAGGTCAGGAGATTGGGGCGGCCATGTCATAACACTCACCTGCTTCTCATCAAAGTATTCCTTCATCAATTTTGATTTGTGACAGGGAGCATTATCCAGCATAAAAATGAGCTTGGTGGGGTCGATTTCTACCCTTTCAGCAGAAGGGACAAGACTCTAAAATTCTCTTGTACTGCTCGCTCCTGAGGGTCTTTTCAATAGGTTTTAAGAAACCAGTTCCATGAAAAGAAAAGCATCCCCAGAACATTATACTGAACGGATGCTTGACAGTACTTACTGTTAAATTCAAAGAACTTTTAAAGCTTCTTTTTCGGATTTTTAGATCGCTTATCCTTTAAATTTAGCTCAACTTTCGTTTAATCGGAGAAGAGAACATTTAGTAAAAAAATCAGGTGACTCACTTTTATCGAACAGCTCTGTATGTCCGGTTTAACATTGTCTTTTGAAATAATTATTGGAGATCAAAATTAAATAGTGTTTTGTTTTCAAACCCCGTTTTCACTTACTATGAAAGGTAATATCTCTCTGTTTGTGTGTTTGCGAATTTCTAAAGACATGTATGGCGAAATGTATTGAAAAAATGAGGTGCGCAAATATTTTCGTCCACAATATACACGATTATGTGTATCTTTGTTTTGTATATGTGCCTGCAATGAATAGTATGTCGGTGTGCATGCATACTTGCATGGCGTTATTGTGTTATTAAAAACAAAGATTCGTATATGCGTTTGATTTATTCTGTGTGCAAAAAAAAAAAAGCGTACCTGTCTGCGCGTTTTTTTGTAATATTTGTTTCATATGCGTGTGCCTGTAATTCTGTTTTAAAATATTGTTCGTGATGCTTAAATGTGTTTTAAAAAATGTAATAAATGCATGCGAAGTGTGTGTGTATGCTCTTATGTGCGTATATGTATCTGCCTTTATGTGAAATAAATGTCTTCTATGTGTTCCTGTGTGTGCGATTTCAAAATTTGTGCACCATTAAATGTTCAATCCCGTGCATGTGTGTGTAAGTGCAAAATGTGTGTGTGTGTGTGTGTCCATATACAGTCAACATCAAGATACGGAAATAAATTCTCCAAAATGAAGACAAGACTATCAAAACATTTTTTTAATGATAGTTCATCAAATATAGATATATATATTGGTTGATCCAGGACTTAAAAAGACCAGGACTGTAGCTGTCAGAGAACCCTTTTTTTAAGAGATTGTTCCACAAGGTAACAGTCCTGGGGAAGAAGATGATAATCAGAAGAATACGAAGGAGCTGTAGATGGTTTCCTACTGTGAACACAGCATGGCAGATTCGAGCTGTGGAGGTCCGAACTAGTAAAATTGTGGTTTGTCTGAACATGTACACATAACTTGTCTGTTGTCTTGAAGAAATATTGTTTGAATAAACTTGGCAGCTGATCTCTTCTCTGCTCTTGCTCGAACAGCTCTATGAAGGAAGGAACTGGTATGTAACTTCCAATACCTCCAACACCAAGCCAGTAACGTTTAATTACGTCAATGAAGACACCGAATTTTCTCCTCTTATTATGAACGGTGGTATTCTCAATGTGCTCCTTACCTGGGACGTCTGTTGGGTCTATGCTCATCCCAGGACCCAAATGGAACTCATATAGGCAAAACATCGCTGGAAAATTGGTTGGTTCCCTGTACGGTTCCAGAAAGTATCATCTTCGTTTCCTTTATATTCGATTCCCTCACCACCCAAACAGCTTCTTCAACAGAGCTGTAACATTGTGGAGACTCGAGAGAATGCTTCTCGCATCATTACCCATTATCAATGATGATTTTATTTTTAATTTTAACTGAATGTATGGATTGTGCTATATATGTATTTAGAGTTATAGGGATGTTTTATTTTTTAAACACGGTCAGCATATCATGACCGTGTTCAGAGTTAATGATATTGAATGTTGGCTTTTCTTTTCTATAATTAGGGCTTCCATTATTATTAATCTACTTGAGGTTTTTGTGTTTGTATTTTATACTAGTATCTTTGGGATAGTCTGGTAGGTTTTTGTGTGTGTTCAAATGATTCATAATGGAAATATAGTCGGGTAGGTTTAACGTAAGTCGTCTGGATAGGCATGTAGTAGTGTGACCGATGTAATTATTTATGAGTTTAGTTTGATCAGGAACAGTTCCTTAAGGAGCATTTGAACTCGTAAATAATACTGATTCTTTGTAGCTTTTATTTTGCAGGTGTGTTGTTATTTTGTTTATGATAAGGTCAACTGTTTTATAGTTTTTCTAATCGATAATTTAATTTTCTTTTTTGGGGTCGACTGGGGCAATGCATTTCTTTATGATATTTCTAAGTGAAGATTCATCTTTTTTATAGTTAACGTGTATTTGGCTTTTGTAATAGATGTCAATGTTATTGATTTTGTCTGTATTTTCAGTATTGTTATTATTTATTTTGGAAAGAAATAGACTAATCTGATGGTCGATGAGGTAGTTCGGAAAACCATTGTTAACTAGTGTCTGTTTTGCGTCTTTGAGAAAAGTAGACGAGAGGATTGAATTCTCGTGGGCTCTCTTTAAGAAATTATTCATAATTGGCATTTTATATCTAAGTGGGCATTCACTCTTAAAATTAAGATGACAAGTGTTTCTGTTCTAGTTCCACGTGCCATGTCTAATGGATGTCATTTATCACGAAGAAATAGAACAGTCTATCCCAGCGAGCGAAATAAAGGGTTCAGTTCCGTAAGTGTTCCAGCTGGTGGGTTTTTATATAGTGAAAGTCTTCTACGGGAATGTCTAAGTGTGGGAGTTTTTTTGGGTTTTTTTTGACTCAGTTCTTAGGTAAAGTTAATGACAGTTTTTCTGAAATGTATTTTCAGATTATCTATTTCTTGTTCGTTTTTCGTAAAAAGAAAAAATATCGTCAACGTAGACGACATATCGTAGCGGACATATAAAAATACCGACTACATCGTAGACGACATATCGTAGCGGACATACAAAAATATCGACTACATCGTAGACGACATATCATAGCGGATATATAAAAATATCGACTACATCGTAGACGACATATCGTAGCGGACATATAAAAATATCGACTACATCGTAGACGACATATCGTAGCGGACATAAAAATACCGACTACATCGTAGACGTCATATCGTAGAGGACATATAAAACTATCGACTACATTGTAGACGACATATCGTAGAGGACATATAAAAATATCGACAGTCATCGTTTTGATTATTATCAAACATAAAAATACCGACTATATCGTAGACGACATATCGTAGAGGACATATAAAAATATCGACTACATCGTAGGCGATATATCGTAGCGGACATATTGTTAGTTTAGTGACTTGTTTAAATATCATATTTTCTACGTGGGATCTGTAGTAACTGGACAGTAAGCGGCCGAGCAGATTTCTCATATTGACTCCTTTAGTTTGGGTGTAGATGTTTGATTGTTCATGCATGTAATAATTATTTGATGATATTTAGTTATATGGATAGAGGTGGAATAGAATTATTTGTGTACACAGAGTTAATGATTATGTCAATTGTTTTTCCCAACTTTTTAGTTTTTGAATAAGGTTTCAACGTCAAATGTCGCTAAAAAAAACCTTTTTCATTCGTTTTATACTTTTTAGAATTTGAAGGAATTTGGGGTTTGATGTGATGCTCTTATTGGTGGATAGGTATGGGGTAATGATGTTATCAAGGAATTTTAATAGCTCGTAGATATGGGTTGGGTTCTGGGAAATTTTTTTACTAAATGTAATGGGTATCCGGTTTTATTATATATATATATATATATATATATATATATATATATATATATATATCCGGTTTCCTTGTACCACGGTGATAGTCCAAGGTTGAACCAATAAAGATGAAGAACTCACTGAACACACACAGGTATGGAATAAATACAGATATATTACAAACAGGAATATATACAGAGAAGTAGAAAGTTTTAGTATGAACAATCAGGTTTAGTAGAGAGAACAATGTAGTCTCGACCAGGATCACTATTCCAATGTCTTGCAGTAATTGTCTGAACGCGACTCTGTTTCGGACTGCCTCTGACTCGACTCTTGACTCGACTTGAACTACTGACTGACTTGAACTACTGATATATTTAGTCACCCCCCACGAGGGCATCATATGGCACAAGGCCGGTTTAACGTGGGATCTCCGAGCCCGTGGGCTCGGCCAAAAAAATATGCCCATTGAACCCGTATAAACGGGTTCAGGGTCGGTTTACCTCCCGAAAGAGACTCCGCCCTTCGGCGTAGCCTCTTTCAGGTTCCTCCCCGCCCGAAGGCAGAGAGTTCAACCGATTTGTCGTTCAAAGACTTGAGCGACTTACTTCCTTAATACTCCCTGAGGCGCAGTATTTATTAAGTATGGAATAGTCCATTATTATTATTATTGTTTGGTAAAACATCCCATAACAATATATATATATATATATATATATATATTTATATATATATATATATATATATATGGCTTCTATCTATCTATATATATATATATATATATATATATATATATATGGATAGATAGATATATATTATATATATATATTCAAATATTTTTTTTTTTTACTATAAACATATTGTGTCTTCTTATTTTCATACTGATCCTTTCCAATTGTCTAATCAGTTTTTTGATGTTGAGATAAAATTTATGAAGGAAGGCGCCGTTTGATTTTTTTATTTTTTTACCCAAGTACTTTCGACCATTTCTACTATTATCTTCAGAAGTAAATTGCAAAGACAAAGATGCTAATGTAACTCCGATAAAATCTACGTTCCTTTGTGATAATGGTGTTCAAAATCACGCGCGAATGCGCTCCGTTAATAGTCATTTTAGTTATTTATAGAATTCTTAAATTCATCCATTGTAGTTATAGAATTGTTTTTTTAAAATAAAATCAAGAACATGATTTGGTTAAATATAAAAATAATTGATGTAATATGTCTATATTATTCAACGAAACATGTTTGAATGAAGATACGCTGTCCATTTTGGAAGAAAGGGAATTTATTCCTCGCTGCTGATGATGATTAATGCTAAGATCTTCGCCATGAGCACTCTGGGAGATGGTAATGCATATATCTTGCATATAATGTGTTAAAAATTCATTCTCTTCCTAACGAGCGTCAAATTGATTGTGTTTGTGTTTGATCCCATCTTGAAGCAATCGCATATCTAGCCACACTGATGAGCTGTGATACAGAACTGAAACGTTCTAATTTATGTAATATATATATATATATATATATATATATATATATATACACTCAACCATCATTATACACACACAGAGAATGTAATGGATAAATTATCGTCTAAATTTTATTTTAACAGATATATTCGTCCTGGGTAAGGCGTTAAACTACATCCAGTAGCAAGGCCTCTGATCAGGAGGTTTTGAGGAGCGTGGAACCACCTCTTAATTGCTGGTGTTCCCACTGTCCAAATAATTACCCATGGTGGTAGCACCTGTTAGGGTCCCATATGATGGGCAAATAGTTAACTATTACCAGCAATACTTTTTTGAAAAAAATATTAGCCAGCAATACAATTTTGAAGGAAAAAATATTACCAAAACAGATTTTTTTAGACAAAACAAAATATTACCAAGCAATAAAAAATGTTTTCGGCTTTAAATAAGCCACTGAGGTTTATATGCCGTAAAACAAAATAAACAAAATTAAATATATATATATATATATATATATATATTCATATATATATATATATATATATATATTTATTTATTAAAACATTTTTTATGTTTAACGTTGTTATTTTTTAAAAAATGTCTTTAATAAATAAATTGTCGGACCTTGTCCATTTCTTAATATATATATATATATATATATATATATATATATATATATTCATATATATATATATAAAATATATATATATATATTAAATAATTTTTTTTTTATTCATAAATTATTTTAAAACAATTTATTTATATTGCATCAAAATTACAAATAAAGAAAATTTTCATTTTTAAAAGAAAGAAAAAATGTTTTTTTTTAAATAGAAGGGATAACAAGATTCTTTTCATTTTCATTTGTAATTCTGTCTAATCATGTTTATCTGCATTTAAATAAATTTTTCTTAATAAACGTCTTGAAAACAAACAAGTCAAATTAAAACAAAGAAATGTAATAATCGTTTTCTTTTTTGCATAAATATCAAAATGAAAAAAAAAAAAAAAAGATTGATGTGTGTATTTAGTATTTAAATAAAATGGATTATCTCTATTTGATCGATTTACTTATAAATAAAAAATGAGAAAGAAAATTGTTTTAAAGATATTTATATAAAGAAAAAAAAAAAGAAAAGTATAGAATTTAATATATCAAAATAAACTATTCTATTTCGATAATGAAAAAATTTATTAAATATATTTTCAATAAGAAAAGAAAGAAAGAAAAAAAAAAAAGATAAGATAGCATTTTTTCATCAATTGTTATTTCTTTTTGGTTGCAGTAAATGAAAAGTTTTTATTTCTTTAAAAAAAAAAAAACAAAAAAGATAAGATATTCTGAAATTATCCCTTGTTATCTCTATTTGTAACGGGTATCCACCATTAAGAAAAAGAAATTTTCAAGATTAAGAAAGAATGAAACGGAAAGAAAAAAAAAAAAAAAAGATTAATAGATGTGTAATGTTCTTGACTTGCCTCATCTCTAATGGATATTAATTGGAATGATTCGATAAAACACTAACGTGATCCATTAAAATTGAAAGAAATAGAAAAAAAGTTTGAAAAAAGAAAAAAAAAAAAAGATATTGATATATGTAAATAAATCTCTTTTTTCTCTTTTTAATGGACAGGAATTTAAATTGAAAAATGTTATCCTACTAAATAGTTCGAAAAAATGAAAGAAAGGGTTGAATCAAAAACCTGAAAAAAGAAGAAAGGTTAATAATTGCAATTAAAACTTTTCGTCATTGAAATGAAAATTTGGTTTCAAAAGAAAGAAAGAAAAATAAAAAAAATGAAACAGAAAGAAAGAAAAACAAACAGTCCGAACAATGTAAATATGGTAAAAAAGTTATTTGATTTTCGGACTTTCTTTGACTAAAATGAAAAACAATAAAGAAAAAAAAGACTCAAATGAAAAAAGTGAATGAAAAATTTCTAAATTTTCTTTTCTAGAAAACAATAAATCCCATTAATGTTAAATGCAGAAAGAAAAAATTCTGAAAAAGAAAGAAAAAAAAGAAAGAAAAAAAAAAAAAACAACGAACCAAATTGGAAAACAAAAAAGAAAAAATTTTTTAAAATGTGTTTAACGTCGTTTATCAATGCCTCATTTAATTTCCCTGTTTAAAAAAATTTTACTATTCTATTTCAATCGCGTGGAATGAGGGAAAACATTGATTGGTTTTTTGTCTAATTGGAAAGAAAGAAAGAAAAATGTTTAAAAGAAAAAAAAAAACAAAAAAATAGGTGTGAACTGACATAATAAAAACCTGTTCTATAATGGAATCTATTTTTATCAATGGAATCAAAGGAAAAAAAGCTTGGTTTCTTTTAAAAAGAAAGAAAGAAAGAAAAAAAAATTTTAAAGAAAAAAAAAAAAAACAAACAAAAGATAAGAAAATGTTGTTTTAAAAATTACCAATGTCATCAAACGTTTTGTATCAGGTGGAATGAGGGGAAAAACTGCATTTACCAAAAAGTTAAGAAAAAAAATTTGTTAGATACTGCTCTTTTTTTAAAACAAAAAAAAAGAAAGATATAGATTTGTTAAATTCTCTTACAATGCCTTTTTAATAATTTCTAATTTCGCGTGACATCTAAATATATAGAAAAAAAAAGAATGAAAAAAAATAAAAAAAAAAAAAAATTTTCATAGATTGAACAATGTCTTTACAAATGCCTTCAAATGTTCTATTGGTTTCCAGTTAAGAAAGAAAGAAAGAAAGAAAGAAAAAAAAAGAAACGAAGAAAGATTTCTAAACACTGCTTACCAATAGGCTTCTAAATCTATTGTTGGAATGAACACTGCTTTTTTAATAAAAAAAAAATGAAAAAGAAAGAAAAAGAAAAAGAAAAAAAATAGAAAAAAGAAAAAAAAAAGAAAAGGAAAAAAGCCTGTATAACGTACAAATCAAACAAACATCAATACCTGATCAATAATGGACTATTCTATTTCGATCGCGTGGAATGAGGGAAAACCTGACTGGACTTTCTGGTTTCAGTGAAATGAAAGAAAGAAAGAAAGAAAAGAAAGAAAGAAAGAAAGAAACAAAAAAAAGAAACAAAAGAACAAACAAACAAACATAAAAAAGAATATAACGTTTACTTCTGCCAATACCTCATAAATAATGGACTATTCCGTCTTGTTTGCGTGGAAAGACAGAAAAGACATATTAGAGACTTGGTTTCAGTGAGAAAATGACAAAAAGAAAGACAAAAACAAGGGGAAATAGCGATGTTTAACGTCTACTTCAGTGAAATGGAAACAGTTGTAAATTTCAGATTTTTTCATTTGTACCCCCTTACTTCTTAAAATAACGACTAGCATTCATATTCATGATTGTTATTGGAATATTTTTTAAAACTTGTTAAACTTAAATAAATATCGATGCGATAGGGTGATTCCTACGGATATTTTATTTTCGTAGAACTCGCCCTGAGCTTATACAATCATTAACTGAAGAATTGAGATTCATCAGATAATGAATATAGGAAAACCTTTATATTTTTCGTTAATCAATTCACCCCAAGCAAGGCGGTAATTCCACTAAGACGCAAGGAGGCTACTGCGAGTGAAAGATGATGGGAACACTTTACAAGTAACCAGAAACCCAATCATAAACAAGAAACAAAGGATAAACCTCAACCCCTGTTCAAAAGACCGCAGAGAAGTGTGAACCGGACGATAGACGAAACTGTCTATTACCCAATTTATAGCTCGTATGTTTGGACGTTGCTCTTGTTGACAAGCTTCAGTCAATTATATGCCATGCGTGATACACGCTTAGGCGATCATATATCTTTCTATATATGACTGACAACGCAGATTTTTTCCCGCAGTAGGTTGCCATTTCTTTCTGCGGTAGACCAGTTGCCATCCAAGGCTATAGAACCCGGTCTGATCTGCTGTTTACCCATAGCTGATGGGAGAAGAAGAGGATTTATATATTTCCCAATGGTATTAGCACGTAATGTAATGGATTCGACGGGAATTTGAACTCGGCTCTCCGATTCCTCAATCTGAGCCGTTATCCATTGCTCCTTGTTGAGAAGCTTACATCCTCGTAATTCGAATGTTCTTCTGAATTTCTGACAATATTCCTAATTCATTTCAAATGGAGAATATTTTCGCAAAGTATTCTCCATTTTAAGAAAAGTTTAATCACTGACAAGACTGTTCTCTTTTAATGAACAAAGAGTAAATTAAGTTAATGACTAATTAACAATTCGTTCAACAAACTGTCTCGAAGCTAGAAATGCTGGTTGGATTCGAATCCTACAGAGGGAAGGTGAATCATTTATTGCCTTGCCTTTTTTTTTTTTTTGCCAATGTCTAATTATTGAAATATTGTTTTGTTGGCATTATTCATGCACCCAAATTTATAAGCCTTAAACTGCATAGATTCTACAATCGTAACCATATTTTTTCACTTTTCAAGTTCAGTCCTTAATTTTCTAAAAAGGAAAAAAAAAGAAGTTATTTGCCCTTACAGTATCACCATATCACTGAGATATCGCATTAAGGACTTCCAGATCACTGCGCAGTCGCAAAACAATAATCAATTCTGATTGGTTGATATTTGTTACCGTTGTCATGAAAGCCTAGAGCTGTGATATCAGAGTCTGGAATTAAAATGAATTTTGTTTCGCATTTATTTTATAATTTTAATAACTCTAGGACATGAAAACAAAAGGAAAAATAACCCAGAAAGACGCCGATCACATCTGCAAGAAATATATATATATATATATATATATATATATATATATATATATATATATATATATATATATTAAAATTTTTATTGCATATTTCATATTTAGTTTTATGCGTTTCTTGTTTTGCGTTGTGAAATAATGTAGAAAAAACAGCTAAATAACAACTGGAAAATTCTATTAGCCCAAAGACTTGGTGATAAGAAAAAATAAAACAAAAATACACTTTTATCAACAAAGTTTAATATAATCTTGAATGAGATTTTTTTTCAGGTTTTCATTCTGAGAATGTACTTATGTACCCGTGTCTGTCTGTCTGTCTGTCTATCTGTCTATCTATCTATCTATCTATCTACATAGATTGATTCATATCTATCTATCTATCTATCTATCTATCTATCTATCTATCTATCTACATAGATTGGTTCATATCTATCTATCTATCTATCTATCTATCTATCTATCTATCTATGTAGCCATAAATTCGTACATATTTCATATATATAATCGTGTAATCGTATTAGATGGAAAAATGCACTCTCCGAGGGGATAATAAATAAAAATCTATCTATATTTATTATCCCCTTATATATATATATGTATAATGTGTATGTATATAAATATATGCAATTTTTATATATATTGTTTATATATTATATAGGCAAGGTACTTATTGGAAAGCGCTCAATACCAATGATAGAGCTAACAAACTTACATCAATCCAACTCTCTCCGTACCCCCTGCCTCTCTCTCTTTCTCTCTCTCTCTCTCTCTCTCTCTCTCTATATATATATATATATATATATATATATATATATCTTATCTTAACTTATCATAACCAATATATATATATATATATATATATATATGTGTGTGTGTGTGTGTGTGTGTGTATTAAATTATTTCATCCCATGGAAGAAGACAATAAAGACACAAGGGGGTAACTTACTGTGAAAGATTAAGAAAAAAAAAAAATATATATATATATATATATATATATATATATATATATGTTCATATTTAAAAATATGTGAAACCGAAAAAAAGAGAGAAATCATGTGGATTTTTGTTTTGGATCATAGCCCCACACATATGGACAAACGGCATGCACACATGATGGCCAAATACATTGGTCGGATCGCACACATACATACACGTATACACAGGTATCTATGGAGAACAAAAATATATATGCATACACTGTGTCATGTCTAATGGATGTCAGTTATCAGTTATCGCCTGTTAATTTTCCTCGAGAAAGTTCTCCCCCGCTTTAACCAGGTATTGAACTCACACTCTTTGGGTTCTGTCACTGGATCTATCTAACGCCTTTATCCACTGTGCCATGTGTCCTTGAGGACATTGAAATAACATAAGGAAAATTTATTCCTTTTAAAAATTGATTCCTCAAGGATATGGCACGTGGAACTAGAACAGTCTTCCCCAGCGAGCGAAATAAAGGGTTCATTTCGACATTCCAACCACCTGAAGGAGGCCGGAGCGTACAACGGCCGAAATGTTGTGATAAATATGGCAACAAAGATGAGGATGATAGTCCGAACAATATAAATATTGTACATCATGCCTCCTCTCAGAAATATAGACAGATACTGAAGTAGCCAGGATGTTAATCTCGAATAATTTTGTTTATTTTTAGGGATCCTGTAATATCATTGTTGGATGTTGTGAGTTTATTAACATATTTCTTTCGACATTCAGTGCTGTTCTTATTCAATTTAGTAAATTTAGAACGATCGTCAATGTGATACTGAGGTCGGATTGGCTAGCACCTCGTAAATTACCCCCCCCAAAAAAAAAACAAACTTATTCTGCATTTCGTTGTGATGTTGATAGTCATTTCAAAATTTTATCCGTTGTAGTTATGGAATATTTTGTGAAACAAGAGTTTCAATATAAGGGAGATAACCGGAAATTGATAGAAATGTAAAATGGCGTTAAATTTGTAATTTAATATGTTGTAGCTATATTCGTAATAAATGTTGAGTGTTGTTTTGTTGATTTTAATTGAGAGGGCCTCGAAAATTAGAAGATTTTGTTTATTACTTTCATGTGTGGTATATTGCTGTTGTCGACCTGTATTTTTTGTTGTGTGAAGGTGGACAGGAATGTGTTTTTAGATGTTGTACAATAGAACTTGTATCCGACAAATGACGTCTCGATATTGTTGTGGTTGTCAAACCAACAAACTTACTTCTTTTTTGTCAGAGATACAATCTCCCAAAGGACATTTAAACTGATATAAAGTGTTGCTTTTTTTCCCCAAACTCTAGTTGACGGAGAAGACTTGTTGTGTATGATTATATATAAGAGAGAGTGAGAAAAAATATGCATATATATTAATGTTTCTTATTCTTAACAATAATTACTTTATTTTTTCTATGGCGATAATTGTTACGAAAGTGAACATTTATTTTGAGTAAATAATTTTAAAATATTAATATTATAATATGATATATTATAACGTGTTTCGGTGTAGTAGAAATATAAAACAAACGATAAGAAAATATTTTTAAACTAATATATATATATTTTTTGATAACATTTAATAATATATTTTTTTTTATTTCACATACACTAAATCTTCCAAAACTTAATCAAAGTATTAAGAAAAGGGAAAATTTCGTTAGAGTACGCGGTGAAATCGAAATGCAGAAACATGAAAAAAAGAAAAGAAAAACAGAAAAAAAAACACACATACGCAATGACATAAATCCGTGAAGAAGACGAATTGGAGAAGCGATGACGAAGCCAGTTTCACTGTTTGACATTTTGCTTAGTCACAATTTTAAAATCAAGTGGATTTAAAACAAGGAAATATATGAAAGAAAGAATACAATAAGCCTCTACATCGATGGGGATCTTTCTAAAACTTTTTGCTGATCGACTTTATTTATTTATTATTCATATCCTTTTGATCTTCTCTGTCATAGGTCGTAATCGATGGGGCTAACATTTAATATCAGCATTCTAACAATTCCAGTTCTTCTTCTTCTTCTTCTTCTTCTTCCCACTTCTCCTCCTCCTTCTTCTTCTTCTTCTTCTTCTTCTTCTTCTTCTTCCCTTTATTATTATTATTATTATTATTATTATTATTATTCGCTACTGCTTTTTACTTCTTTATCCTCATCTTCATCATTTTCTATCTCCATCGTATACACCATCATCTTCCCATTATTATTTCCTTGGATTTCTTTTGTATAGATATTTCCTTCCTGGTCCCAATTAAAGACCTATGGTCAGAAATGGTTTCATGACATCTTCCACTGATCATTTTTTGTAAAAAAAAAAAAAAAATCAGACATTTTACAGAGATAAACCTCTTCGTAATGTGTGAGCTGTACTTGTGGGTACAATTTTTTGTATTTCTTTAAGGCATGGGTTACAAGGAACAACTTCAAGGAGCTCTTTCGGAACCTTTTCCAAACAATCTAATTTTAACTGGAATTATTAATGTATTATTATTATTATTATTATTATTATTATTATTATTATTATTATTATTATTCACCCCTGCCTTTTCCTCCTTCTTTATCCTCATCTTCTTCCTGTTTTACTTCTCAATTCTATTTACTTTCAACTTCATCTTTCCATTATTATTATTACCCAAATGAAAGTTTTTATGTTTCATAATTTTCATTTCTACAACCTTTCATCCAGGTCAAAATGACCAAACATCAGCAGATAGATAGATAGATAAATAGATAGATAGATAGATAGATAAAGAGAGGGAGGTGAAGCGACAGGGGATAGATAGATAGATAGATAGATAGATAGATAGATAGATAGATAGATAGATAGATCTTAATAGACTGAAATAGATAAAGATAGGGAGGTGAAGCGACTGGGATAGATAGATAGATAGATAGATAGATAGATAGATAGATAGATAGATAGATAGATAGATAGATAGATAGATAGAAAGAAAAAATAGAATCGGATAGATAGATAGATAGATAGAACGAAAGAAAGAAAGAAAGAAAAATAGAATCGGGTAGATAGATACATAGATAGATAGAACGAAAGAAAGTAAGAAAAATAGAATCGAATAGATAGATAGATAGATAGATAGATAGATAGATAGATAGATAGATAGATAGATAGATCTGGACAGACTAAGAAATAGGTTTGGACAGACTGGAATAGATAGATAGATAGATAGATAGATGGAGGTGAAGCGACTGGGATAGATAGAAAGATAGATAGATAGATAGATCTTAATAGAAAAATAGATAAAGATAGGGAGGTGAAGCGACTGGAATAGATAGATAGATAGATAGATAGATAGATAGATAGATAGATAGATCTGGACAGACTAAGAAATAGGTTTGGACAGACTGGGATAGATAGATAGATAGATAGATAGATAGATAGATAGATAGACAGAATTCACCAGGTAATTAAGAAAATATAAATCCAAACAGAATTAAGAGAATTGAGCATTGTACATTCCAAGCAATATGTTATCTACACAAATAGAAAAAAAAAGAAAAGAAAAAAAAAAAAACTTAATTACTCCCCGCCTCAGATACAACTGTATAGTTTCGGTCATGCGTGTCTCGTTATACTCACCATCACGTCCAAAATGGCGGCATTAATGAGTTTTGTTTTTGCTTTGTGGTTCCATTTGGTTTCTCTCTACAAAGCATTTGACATCTTTAAATGTGATCTTCTTGTTTCACTTGTGTCGATATCGTGTCCTGCAGGAATATAAAACGCCCATTGCCCTCAATGCTTCAGTCTTGACCATCGTTTCCAGGACTTCGATGGAGATCGGTAAAATTCATTACCCCCAAGGCGGTTCGATGAGAAGTAGGCTAGCATGACAGGAAGGGCTCGTTGCTCACGATTCATATGTACTTGGTGTTGACCTGCCGTGGGTGCTTGCATGGCGCCTGCGCGGGAGTCATCTGTCATTCGGCCTGTTAATTTGTCCACTTTCAAGAAACTGGCTATGGTTGGTGGCAAATGCCACCGAACCAAGGTTGCCTGTTTCATTATTATATATATATGTTAAGATTCTCACTCCATATAGTGAAATAACAACGTTAAAAGTTGGTGGTTGACGGGTTCCATTATGTTAGCTCGTCGTTTCCCATTCTTAATCTAGGAAAATATACCTTGCGCTTATATATATATATATATATATATATATATATATATAGATAGATAGATAGATAGATAGATAGATATAGATAGATATATATATAAAAAAATTTAACGCCTATTTAAAGTTTTTAAGTGTAGTTTTTTCTGTAGTTTACTGCTACCAGCAAGCAGAAATATTTCTTCTCTCGATGATGGCCATTTTGGGGCCAGAAACAAGTCGAGAATCTAAATGGAATAATAATAAAAAAAAAACGAAATATTAATCTACAACCCAGTGTGTCTAAAGATTTTAATTTTTTAATATTTTATATTGTTCAATATATATATATGTATATATATATATATATATATATATATATATATATATATATATATATATATATTTAAGTATATATATATGTGTGTGTGTGTGTATAAATATAAATATATATATATATATATATATATATATATATATATATATATATATATATATATATATATATATAATATATATATATTTTATTTATATATATATGCGCTGTACTTATTAGAAAGCTCAATGTCAGACGATCGCAAAAGCGTGAACCCAGGTCACAACTCACACTAATCCCAAATATATAATATATATATATATGTATGTATGTGTGTGTGTGTGTGTGTGTGTGTGTGTGTGTGTGTGTGTGTGTGTGTGTGTGTGTGTGTGTGTTTTGAACAATAAAAGTAAAAAAATTAAAATTTTCTGACTGGGTTGTATATTTTGTTTTATTGTTTCAGTTAGATTCCTCGACTAGTTTCGGCCAGCATGGCCATCATCAGAATTAAAATAATCCCTGCTTATTAGTAGCTGTGAATTGCAAGAGTGAATGACTGTCTCTGAAGAAGGTGAACTTTATCTGTAGTTTTCAATTGTTTATTGTTGTTAATTTTCCTTATGTTGGTGAAAACAGCCTCTTTCAAGTTGTTTTTAAGATGGAGGATGGAAGATTTCTGACTTTAAGAATTCCTCCTTGGTCATTTGACAGTTTCATTGGTTACTAGGAATGGGATATGTGTTAAGTGTATGTTATATTTTAGTTTTTAGGGAGTGTGCATGTATATATATATATTTCAGTTAGCGTGTGTATATGTTTGAGACTCAGCACCTCTGAAAAGCATGTCTGTCTTGCGTTGGTGAGAAATGTTGACAGGGCTTAATATAAAAGTTGTATATTAATTCTATCTGTGTTGTTATATTTGGTTAAACCCTTCTGGACAGAAGTGTTTTGAGGCGCAAAATCCATTTGTCTTGTTGTTCTTCCAGTATTTTCTAAGGTTATCTTTTCTGTCTATTTCTATTTTTCAATCATAGTGAATTTTGAATGGCTTTTAAAATCATGTTTTTTCAAAGGCGTAAATGTTGTTCGTTCAATTAATAATCTATCGTGGGAGCCGACTTCATATATATATATATATATATATATATATATATATATATATATATATATATATATATATATTGTGTATTGAAACAGAAATCCCTTTTTATGCATGTTTCATTAAAGTTAACTTTCAGGAGGAGAAGAGGAAGCACACAAAGCTTAAAAGAGATATACGTAATGTCGTTCCCTTTGAACTTCCTAAAGACACCCGCAGGCAAATGTTCAAATGTTCTGTAATTCCGAGCGCTTTCGGCTATATTTTCAGCCATTATCAAGGATGATTTTATTTTTAATTCTACCTGAATGTATGGGTTGTGTGTATATGTCTAGAGTTATAGGGATGTTTTATTTTCCGAACACGGTCAGCACATTGTGGCCGTGTTCGTAGTTAATATTATTGAGTGTTAACTTTTTTACATTTTTTTTTTTATTAATGCTTTCATTATTTTTATTTTTTTTACTTATTGATGAGTATATTATGCTTGTATTTTCTATTAGTATGTTTTGGATGGAGTCTGGTAAACTTGTGTGTGTGTGTTTAAATGGGTTCATATGAAGCTGTAGTCAGATAGATGTAAAGGAAGTCGTCTAGGTAGTCATATAGTTGTGTGACAGATGTAATTATTCATGAGTTCAGTTTGATCAGGTACCCATTTCCTTAAGGAGCATTTCATAAATAATGTTCATTTTCGTAGTTTTGATTTTTGCAGATGTGTTGCTATTTTGAGGATATAGTTAGCTGTTTAAATCTTTTTAGCAGAAATTATTATTTTTTTTTTGTTCAGGTCATCTTCGGTAGTGTATTTCTTTATGATATTTCTAAGGGGAAGATTCATTTTTGTATATATGAAGAAATTGTGTAACTACCGACATCGAGGTTCGAACGTGACACTCTGGACTTAGGATTGTTTTCCGCCAGGAGTATCAATAGCGATGTCAGGCTACTGACTAGAGTGATTATTGAGTGACTATTGGGTGGAAATATCCAGTCGAATTAGTGTGAATTAATGTGCGTCGATGATTTGGGCTTTGATTTGGGATTTAACGGGCGTTAATCCGAGCCGCGCCACTAACAAGGTATTCACTGAAATGGTTAATTTTCGTTTGTTGACTTATAAGTCTTTGTTCTTGTTAAGTTTTTATTTGCGGTTTTCATTACATATTGTTTTATTTTAACATTGAAGTCTTGAGTTATACTTTAATTATTAACAGCCACTACACGTCACAAAAAATTGTTTATAGTTGACGTTGGCTTTTGTAGAAAAATATGTTACTTTTGTCTGTATCGTTATCATTTACTTTGAGTGAAATTCTCTAATCTGCTGGACCATGTACCAATTGGACAAGTATGGGCCGAGCGGATTTCCCATACTAACACCATTAGTTTGGGTGAAGATGTTGCCATTATGGTCGTAGAAGGGACTTTTGAAGATATTTGGTTTTTATGATGGAGGTAGGACAGAATTAAATATATACAATAGAGTTAAGGATAATGATAATAGTTTGATCGACGTGGACGTCTGCGAATAAATTTTCAAAAATTTACAAAAACCAACTCAAGGCATATTAGCATCAATCGACGTTGAAAATCATCCTGATAATGGCTAAAAGTATAGCCGATAGTGCTCAGACTATTACAAAACATTTAAACAGTTTCAACTCTAATCTGTTAAAAAAAAAACACTTGTTCGAAAACAAGAAAAATGAAACAAAAAGTTTAATCGATGACATTCTATCGTCTTTTAAAGACAACAAATAACGCTAAGAAATGGTATAGAATATATAAACGTAAGCAGAACTTTAGAAATAAGTGAGCAAGCAAAATCACCAATGGATTAATATGCAAAATCGAATAACTGCAGAACACATTGTAGAAGCTCCTTGTTGAAAAGAATTAACCAGACCTGTACAAATACCCTATGAGTCTAAAGTCTAAAGAGTTTATAAACACATCAATGAAAGAAAAAAAACTTTATAGGGATGGAATGGACGCATGCCAGATTTATTCTATGGAGAACCGTTGTTGTAAAACCTAAAAAGGCATTATACAAATATCTCACATGAGATCCACCCCCAAAAAAAAAAAGTGGTTTGACTAGACGAAATTATAATATCCTTTTACTTTTTAAATGCCATGAACCTTCATAACAACAATATCATTAGCTCTACAGATAATTTTTTTTATTATTCTAGAATTGCCATTCATTTTTATAGATAACATTTTTACCACAGTCTGTAATTTAAAATTTATTTCTCTAAATCGTGTGTGCCGCTAACGGCTACGGAACCCAGTCCAGTATTTTATTTAATCCATAGCTAATGGGAGAAAAAATTAGATTCATGCATTACCAGGGGCAATAAGGAAGAAGTGAACGCAACAAATTAACCTGAAACGTCGACTAACGTTTTCCTTTTCGACGTTATTATCCGTTAAACCACCCGTACATTTCTGAAGTTATAAAATAGACATACGAGAACGGCGAAATGTTGAGGACGTCATTAGTCAATAGCGCTTCCAATGAATCAATTAGTCTATGAATGCGAATATCCTAAAAAAGAAAAAAAAAGTATAAAGTTAGTATCAAAATTACTCGATTTAAAAACGGCAAATAAAATGACTATTTATTCAAGACACTGGAATAAGAAATATCAGATACATCAGTAAATTCTCTCAGAAAGGAAAATTGCAGCAAGTTTTCGATTGACTGGTTGTTTTTTTATTTTTTTTTATTTTCGGTTTATCGAAAGGTTAATGTCTGAAAACATCTTTGGATTTAAATATTTTTGTAGATAATAATAATATATATGAGAGAAGTCCTACTATTTAACCAATAGCTGAAAGAGAATAGGTCGATTTATGCCTTTCCCAATGCTATTTCCGCGTAAAATTTAAAGAACCTAACTAGAATTGGAAGAATGCACCCGATTTTTAATTCTGACTGCCCTCTAAGATCACCGGTTCATCCATATTTACAGTACCTATTATTCCCAAGCAGTTACCCATCTAGATATTGACCAGGCTCGTCGTTTCACGCCTTTGGTGATCAGGCGAGAACAAAATTTCTTGCTTTTGATCGATTACAAAAAGCGATGAATGAATAAGAGGAGAAATGAAGAAAATGTATGAAGAGAGTAGAGATGGAATGAAGAAAGAATAGGCCAATGATTGAAAGAAGACAAGAAGAAATAGAATTGAAAAAAAAAAGAACATGTGAATAAAAGTAAAATAACAGAACAAAACACAATGAATCAAAATTAGAAAAAGAAATGAAAGTAAATTTATGATATACAAATAAAACTCAATTAAAACTTTCTGAGAAAAATAGTTAACTCGCGTAAATGACACATTAAATTACAAAGAATTGTTTCCCATCCTGAATAGTAAGAAAAGGCTTCTAAATATTTTGCGGACTTCTTGTTGGAATAGATATTTGCACCATTTTCTCATGTTTGAATTATATAAAAAACAAAAAAATATTGAATGCTGTTTTTTATGGTGAGCTATATTTAAATTTATACAATGGAGTTTTCATAATTTTGTTTTAATAAGTATAAATATTGCTTAATTAATCTGGAAATATTGAATATCAAGTTCTTCACAACCTCCCATCTTTTGAAGAGGAATAGAAACTTATCTCTTGTTTATATGTTTAAATTGGGACTCTGTTAGTTCCTTTCATCTTCCAGTAGCCCCTAGTGACTTAGTGTCGTTAATCAGCCTTGCTGGTGAAGAATATCAAAAATATTTGTAAAACTTTATAAGTATTTTAAAAGAACGAAATTTGAAGCTTTCAGAGTAAGGAAACAGGAATGTGAGGAAACGAAACAGAAGATATACATCTATTTTTTTTTAATGTTCAGAGAATGTTGAGTAAAATTCCTAAATATTAAGGATATCAACATATTCAAATTTATTGAGATTACTTCTCTGTTTTTTTTTTTTAGTTTAGAACAATCGTATAGATTGTTCATCGACTGTTATATCCAGTACCCACTCCATCGATTGTGTTGATGTAACGTAGCGAAAAGCTGATTACAGTGGTTTCAAATTTGCAATTAATCTGCGAAAAGATTTCTGCGATAAAGATGTTCGTGTGAAATATGTGTTTTATCAGCTGCTGAATATTAAATATTAAAATACTTTGAGAATGTTTCCTTTCTCATCTATTTAGGTAAATCAATTGAGTCTTTCAATCAGTTCGCAGCTATCTATCCCTATCTATCTATCTATCTATCTATCTATCTATCTTATAGGACCATTGCCCTCTAGATATATCAAAGGCCTTTGGAAAGGTGTGAAATATAATGGGACTGTTCTTGGTATGCAATCTCTGAAAATGTTCTCACAATCATCAAGTCAAGTAGACCCCCATGAAGTTCGTTAAGAAGCCGTCGTCAGAAGCAAATAAAATCAATGCCGACATTCCACAGGGTTTTCTCCTCGCTTTTACACTCTGTATACTGCATATGAATAATCTCCCAATAATATACACCGATATTATATATATCTATTCGGATGGCACAATAGTTTAGAGACGCATCTCCTAAATTCTGGTACAGAGAACCTATGTAATATCTCTAATCTGACCTAGCTCAGGTAGTTCAATTTATTCCATTCTGTGTTATAAAATTCAATCAGTCAAAAAGCAAACTAATAACGTTTATTATATACCGAGCGAAACATATAGATCTATATATAACCCATATATCCGATCTGTTGTTAAAGATGCTGGGAAAAGGGTTGGTTTCATTGTAATGACCCAGTAAGTATCCGATGCCCCTGTGTTCTATAATTTTCAAGAGCCAGATTAGACCAAAAATGAAATATTTCGCTATTTCAGGGATGTAGCTGTCCACTTTTTACTTGCCTCTTTGTTCAAAAGCTTTCGGGTGATAATTATTTTGACAACCCCTTTTCACAGATAAGACTTTGCAGAGACACTTTAAGATGCTTTATCGCTATTTCCAGGACATATGTTCTTGAACTAAATTCCTTAGTCTCACCATTCCCGACCTTTAAAGCTGTGACCCGTCATTCCACGTTGGGACATGAGTGAATGATAACCATTCTCTTCGTATTCCAATAGTATGAAAATAACTTCCTTTGTTTGTTTTCCCAGTCACTACAATTTTGAACACTTCAAGACCAAGGGAAACTGTTATATATCCTGCATAAGCCCATTAACTTTACTTAAGTGACAGGCTACACCATATAGTATCTAATTTGAGTCCGTCTTGGGCCTTGTATTGAAGTGAATATACACGTGAATGTGTATGCGTTTGTATGTTGCAAGGCTCAAATTTACGCACAACATATGTCGCTATATAATTTCATCGTATCTATCTATCTATCTATCTATATATATATATATATTGTCACGTAGCAACGATTTCATTAACCATATAGGCGTTAGGCTAAAGTAAAATCTTAAATAAAGAGAAATTAGTTAGATATAAAAGAAAGATAAATAAATAGATAAAAACAGAAATTTAATCCAATGCTTCCGATTCATGAGCGAATATATTCTATGATCAGCCATACCCCCCTCTTCTCTTCACAAATTCTTTCTCTCCTTATCCTCTCTTCCACCCGCCAGCCAAGGGCCCGTGAACTTAAAGTGACCCGACGCGAGGATGACCTGGTTCTAAGATTTCGCGTTTGACCATGAGTAAACTCCAGACACCATCAGGGTCTCATGCTGCGATTCACGTGATCAGGACGTACGGAGCATGCGTTGAACTTTTGGCCATCACACAAACACTGCGTGATTTGCGCCCTATTCTCCTGCGTACCCGGTCAAGGACGAAGGGAACCCACGTGACTGTCTGTGGGGACAACGAAAACAAAGAAGGATTTTTCAGTTTCCTCTGACCAGCGGCAGTTGAACATCGCTGGGCAAAAATCGTCAGACCGCCCACTGAGATGAGGAAGACCACGGTCTATCGACCAGTGATTGAAGGGCTGCTATTGACTGATCAACCCAACCAAATGCCTGTATGAAATGCTGGGGACCCACGAACACTTGCGAAAAGAAGAAGAATCCAGGAACATTGTCGGCCGGCCAAGATACTGATTTATCATCAGAACTCTCGCTTCGGCGAATCAAAACTTTGTGAAGATACCAGCCCGACTGCAAGATAAGTTGGTTCTTTTGGCTCGATCTATTTTCATATATGTATGTATTCGCTCGCGCCTTCTATTCTTTACTGATGTCCCCCCTTTGTTAAATGAATGTTCTTTTTTTCTTTCTTTGTTTCGTTATATATATATTTATAAATAAATGTTTAATTTTGAAATCCATCGTCTTGCGTCTGTCCTTCGTTGATTCCTTGTGTCGCTTCCATTTCTGAGTGAAGACCGAGAAAAGAAACCACGTTTTCCTTTTTTTAGAACCGTGGTTCATCTATATGCTACAAGTTCGTAACATATAAAATTGGGGGCTCGTTCCGAGAATCTTTTCTCCTGTTTTTTCACTCAGTAAGAATCGCACAACTTCAGGGTATCGGCGAACTACAGGCCAAGATGTCGGTTATAGATAGTTTTCTCGCATCGCCCTCTATGGAAAAATTATGTAAGCTTAAGAAGGATGATATAGTTGAAATAGGGAAGGAATTAGAACTAGAGGTAACGAAGTCTATGAGAAAAACTCAGCTAGTCAGGATAGTCTGTGAGCATATGGTAGATAACGACGTTTTCGACGTAGAAGAATTAAGTAAATTATCACTAGACACGTCGGAACTTTCGCAGGCACAACTCGAGCTCGAGAAAGTGAAAATTGAGGCCGAGGCTAAGGTCA
>CAHIKZ030003849.1:45000-57436 GCA_903632075.3 Acanthosepion pharaonis | reverse complement strand
AGAGCAGATTTATCTTTTATTAAGTCTCTTGAGCATGTTGCCAGTAGATATAATTCACAATAAATAAAATAGGGCATTTACTCAAACATGTATATCCACAAGAATAATGTTTAGAGTAATATATTATATATATATATATATATATATATATATATATATATATATATATATATATATTCATAATGTATTTGAGATGTGATAGTCAATTAATATGCTTTTATTTTTCAGAGCACCAATACCAAACTATCAGCTAAAGCATGTGATGAAATTACATTTTTACAGTGAGTTCAGCCTATACAAGCCCCAGGGCCATTCAAAGCAGAGGGCTACATTTGGAGGCCATTTGTGTGTATATCAGTGGAAGATAACACTTTAACCCAAGCTTTGAACAGGTTAAGATTGCAGTGATCAAGAAAACATCTTCTTGGGAGTTGGTTCCACAGAGCAGTAGTTTGGTGGAAGAATCTACTGAGGGAACTGACTTCTCACCGATGCAATACAAAGGGAATGAGGGTGGTTTGCTACTACGTAAGTGGCATGGCGTGTTCTTGCTTTGAAGGTTTGCCTCGACAGGACCAGAAAAATGTATTTCATCCAAGCACCTTCTGTGGAAGTAGCAGTAGAACAGCAAGAGACTTGCCACATCCTACCTATAGGAGAGAGGTTGAAGGATGGAGAATAATTCATCACCCACAAGGGCTTGGAGACATTTTTGAATTCTGTTAAGGCTGGAGAGTGAGCTCTGGACAGCTCTTGCCCAAATATGACAACAGTACTCCATTCTTGGCCAGATCAGGCTCTTGTAAATGTAGAGGACTGCAGGAAGACTGGGTTCTATAGCCTTGGATAGCAGCTGGTCTACTCTGAATTCAAAAATACGGAGAGTCGTTTGGGGACCTTGTGGCATGTAGTGCACCAGCTCTTTGTATTCAGCCCTTCAAAAAAGTGTATTTGGTTTTCCAGCACAAAGCCTTCACCATTATAATCAAATCATATGTGCTGGTGTCTGGCTTTTGGTTCCTAAGAACTGAGCTGCTTCACCCTCGTTTCCGAATACAATGGGAGACTCTACCACCTTTTAACTGCCAAGTAATCTCTATATATTAGCCCCCTTTTCAATTACAAACTCCATTAACAATTTTTGAGGTAAGATGCTATTCACCTTGCCTAAAAATTAGAAATCAACCAGACAATAGGCAAACTTATTCACTTCAATTGGGATTTTCTTGTCTTTATTGCATTGAATGAAGATAACACGATCAAGAAATGTAATGTCACTTGAGTCGGGCATAGTCTTGCTGAAATCAGTAGTAAGCAGATAATCTAAATCTGTAACTCTCTACTTTTTCTCTCCTTCTGCTGACGATTCTTGGTATCGGTCTATATGTGTTTGGATGAGTCCAAGTCTTATTCTGAAGATTCATGCTCATCTCCACAACGGATTTTACTATATATTTTTTACACACATTTTTTTTTTTTTTTTTTTTTTTTTTTTTTTATACTCCTGTGGCAGTGGAATTACTGGGTTATTGGCCCTTCTTATTTTTAGCGGGATGGCATCTCGATTAAGGGACGACCCTTTGAAATGGAAAATAAAGCAGCATATCTCACTGGTGATGGTTTGAGGTAATGCTTTCTCCATCATTGCCGTCTGGCAGAGGATAAAAAAAAAAACCCTTTTGTTTATAAATACTTTGTTCAAATAAATGTAAATTAATATATATGTGAATAAAAAGTTTTTTTTGAAAGCTAAAAAAACAGTTTCAGGTGGGGACTGTTAGAATGTATGGAGTTGAAGTAGACTTTAGAAGGAACAAACTTTATCCTAAACAGACTTCAGGGGATAAACCTCTACTCTTAAACAGAAATCCTAGACTCAAAAAAGATACCAAAAAAAAAATTCCTTGAATTAAAAGTGGAATCCCTCTTCTATAATCGGAAAATGCAATTCATCTGAAAGTTAGGGTGGTCAAAAAAAAGAGGAAATTAAAATAGTTTGATGACTGATTTATGAAGCTACAAAATTATCTGTTGAAAACTTTTGTCTGTGGGTTGCTACAAACCATTTCACCAATCTTCAGAATTCTCCCTTAAATTTATCTAAATGTTCTCACTCACAGAACATATCAAAGGCCAGATGGTTAAAGGTAACTTCAAGTAACATTAGATAATAGGCTTGGGTAAACAGATGGCAGAACAAACATAGGAGGAAATATGAAAAGATAAATATTGCTAAGAGTTAGAAAATATAGGAAGTTGTGGAAAGCCTTAAAATATTCTAAAAATAAAATATTTTTTATTATACTGCTTTTTTTTTTTTTTTTTTGAAAACAAATTTAGGTAAAATGTCGCCTACAGTCAGAAAAAGCCAAATTACTGAATAATAATGCTATGAATTTATACAAATAAAAGATTTTATTTATTAAAATGTTTGGACGTTTTGTAAAACTTTATCTCAGATCAGCATATTTGCAATGTAATGTTATTGTAAAATTCTTTTTGTATTACTTTTTGACTGTACCTTTTTCATCCACCCAGGTATGAAACTGGATTATCTGAATCTTTTAGAGTTCTCCCCATTTCAAAGATGGAGGTAAGATAAAAGTAATGATGACAAGTCTTTTTCGATTCAATTTTAAACCATCCCCCCCCCCCACATATCCACATAAAAAAGTTTTTTCTCAATGTTTATCTAGGTTTATAAATCAGGTTGAGTTTTATTAATGTTCTTTAAAAATAATTACTGCACAGAGATTAGGCATCTTTTAGGCATGAACTCACTTTCCCAAAACATATATTTTGTTCAACTAACTTGCTTACCAAAGGCAAACTTAGGTATTTTTTTGTTTTATATTTAATCATTTAGCCCCATGACTAAGTGTGGTCATAGTTGCAGCATAATTAAGCACCTGGCCAGCTTCCTCCTCCACATATCTGGGCTGAAAACCAGAGGGTATTCATTCATGCATAGCATGTCTTGGACAATTTGACCTGGCAAAATCTATCCCTCTTTTTGAAATGACCACAGCCGATGTTCTCCACTTGAAGGCTCACTTGGGTCACAGACACATTGCAAAGACATAGCTAAGCTTGAGAGAAGTATCAACTAACAAGTCTTTCTATCCTTTTCCCCCCCAAAAAAAAGGCATTTTATGATGTTAAACCCAGGTTAATATCTCAAGTTTTTTTTACTCATCTTTAAAAAAAAAAAAAAGGCTTACTAAACTTATCTTTAAACATGGCCACCAAAATTTAGGTATCATTGGAGGCATGAACTAACACTACCCTAGTAGATAATTTAATCAACTAGATTGCTAACTAGAGGAAAATTTTAATGAACTTTTCTTTTTCTTCATCCTCATTAGTTGCATGACCAGATGTGGTCTTGGGGTTACTGCACAACTGAGTATCTTACCAGCTCCCTCTGCATGTTGAAGTTGGGGTATTCATTTATGGTGTTTTTCTAAACAGACCTAAAATAACTCCTTTCCTCTCCAAGTCAGCCAAATCCACTTGAAGGTTTGCCTTGGTTACAAACACGTGAATTGATTCCATTGGGACCTTCTGCCCTGACTGCTGACTTTGTTGCTTTTATGTTATAGGAATCAAACTTGATCAACATTGCATCAAGACTAACATAACCCATTAAAGTTGTAGGGGCTGCAATCATAGTAACACTCATGTGTCTAGGGCAAAGATAGCCTGACAGGTTGGTTTCAAAATTTTTTTCTCTTCCCCTAGACTGGTTGCCATCCAAGGCTAGAGGAACCTTTAGATTTCTCTTTGCAAGTTGGTTACACAGCTTGCACATCTATAAACTTGATCAACAGGTTTTCTAAATTATTTCATGGCATCCAGAGACACTAACCTATTGCACTTTTTAATAAACAATTTATTAGCTCATTGCAAAAGTTTGTCTGATTTTTTTAAAAAAAAAAAAAAAATTTGAAATGCTCCCAAAGAGCGTTTATTAGTCAAGCACGTTGTCTCCAGTTTTCTTAGCAACTGTCTCCCATCATTCTACAAACTTGACACCATTTTTGTAGAAACTGTTTCGTTGGAAGAAGGGTGTGAAGTAATTTTCAACTGACTGTACAGTCAAATATTTTGTCATTTAAAATGTTCTGTAGAGATCAGAACAAATGAAAACCTGAAAGAACTCCTTGAAGAGAATTCTGTGGGTGCTGGAGGGCTTCCCATTTTAACCTTTAGCACTCTGCGTTATTAATATTACTTTTCTTTACATTGCATTCTTTTTCAAGGCCTCTCAGTTTCAGTAACCTTATTGTTAATATCACTCAAAGGTGTTTTCTGTTGCCATAGCAGGATATAACAACACATCTATGAAACTTAAATTCAGAGTCCAGTCACATTTGGTGACAGGATAAATTTTTTGTACAGCACATGGCACAGTGGATAAAGGTGTTAGTTAGATCCAGTGACAGGACCCAAAGAGTGTGAGTTCAATACCTGGTTAAGGCGGTGGAGAACTTGGAGAGGGGAATTAACAGGAGATAACTGATAACTGATATCAATTAGACCTGGCATGTGGAACTAGAACAGTCAACGAAATAAAGGGTTCAGTTTGACATTCCAAACACCTGAAGATGGCTGAAACGTAATAAATATGGTGACAAGATGAGGACAATAGTCTGAATAATGTAAATATTGTAGAGCAAATGAAGTTATATACAGTGTGTAAAGGTTAACACTTCAAGCTTCTGCAAGGTCCATTTTGCAACATGCAGTGATGTTGTCATCATGGAAAATGACACCTTTTTATTTGCCAAAATCAGCCATTTTTCTTGTATACTGCATTGAGATTGGGGAATTAGTCGCAATGCTTTTTGGCAGTTATTGTTTTGTCAACTGGAAGATGCTCAAAGTAAATTATTTCTCTGCAATCCCATCAAACAGATGGCAACGCCTTCATTGGATGCAAACCGACTTTAGCCATATGTTCGGCACATTCACAAACTTGTTTTCAGCCCCATTTGTGTCAACCATTCTATTTTTCATCACCTGTGATAATTCTGTCCAAGAAAGGCCCATTTCTATGGCACAATAACAAAGAAATCACGATAGAAACCCAATCTAACTTGTTCTGTTTCATCAGAAAATATGGAATACATGTGTAGAGTTTTTGGAAACCAACTTAAATCTCTCCAAATGCCGAAAGGCAGTCAAGATATTGGTTTCCAAAGTCTTAACTATTTTTTTCCATCAAAAACTTGTTTATTCTTCACAGACGAGCAGAGCGTCTTCATCATCAGGAGGTCATCCGGAGCGTGGCCGGTCATTTAGATTAAAATCACCCTGACAAAATCTGCCAAACCACTTTTTGACTGTCCAAAGAGCAGAGCAAAAACTAAATGGACCTCCTGAATGTCTTTCATCACAGTTCCAAGACTTACTCGTTTCCAAAATCCATAGAGCATAACATGACAACTTTTCAGCCTCCATCTTTAAGACCTTTGTTTGTGCACAAAACATCAACATTCAACAAAGTCTGACTCACAACTGAACAATACAAGTTTTCAATCAAGAACACACCAGAGATCAGCAATGAAACAAACCCAGTGTCAAGTTGGTCATTTTATATTAACAAGGAAAATAGGGCTCAAACTTTTGAAATGACCTAATAATTTACACTTTAACTTTTGTTATGGTAATTGTAATATTAGCCGTTTCCTTATAAGGAAACATTCGGTATTCATTGACCAAGCAGCCACTGCTAGCATTTGTTGAAATTTTATAAAATTTTTCTCTTAAAAAAAATTTCAAGAAAATGGATTTTTCCAGTCCGGTAACTGTTATAGCTCTTTGATAGGCGTTTCTTTCCTAACCTTTTATTTTAAGCCATGTGGAATGTGAACATATTAATTACATCATTGTTTTCTCTTCAAGTTACATGTGCTATCCATTTTAGCTGTTACTGCTGTTGGTAGTCCTCAAGCGATAGGGTTTCTGTTATTTGGTACAGTTCTTTGTGATTCTGTAGCACCAGTCCACAAGGTTCAAAGAAGGAGGATCTTTGCCAAGACCCTCAGGCTTAACTCACTCTAAACCATTTTTAATCATTGATCTTAGAAAGGGATTTTATATAGCTGACAGTTTAGATATTTCTGAATGGGTCTGATGCTATGTATGACATCCATAGGAAAGTCTTGATCTGATGAAGCTATTTAAGAACAAGACGGGTTTTCAGGTTTTGGTTTTATTGCAATTTTTGTTGTTTGGCGAAACTACCTTTAGGTTATATAAAATCCTTTTCTATAACACCTGTTTTTTTTTTTTTTTTTTTTTTTTTTTTTTTTTTTTTTTTTAATTCTTCTATACTTTGAATACAAAAATAATTAGAAGAAAAAAATTTTTCTTGTCAAAAACTACACTTTTTTTTTTTTTTTTTATAGCCCCATCACTGGTGTCTGCTTTGGCCAAAGGGATGCTCACACTGATAAGCTGGGCCAAATCTATCCATCCATTATTGAGCAAAATGACTGTAAGTATTTACTTACTTAATATATTACTTAATCAAAATTTATCTATTCATCTTTCTAATTTTAATTCAAGTAATATTTTTTTCTCAATAAGTGACCAGAGAAAAATTGTTTTACCTTACCATACGGCCACAACATGTTGAAACACCAGTTCCTGTACGATCACCAATGTTAAGCAATTTTGAGTCTGGCCAGTACCTAGATGGGTGACCGCTTAGAAATACCAGGTGTTGTAAGCTTAGATGTGCAGGTGATGTAATGGATAATGGCTTGGAATTTTTTAATCAGAGAGCCAAGTTTCAATTCCAGTTAGGCTGATTATATTCCTTTATATTCAAATAACCCTTGGGAAAGGTATGAATCTACATCTTCTCCTACCAGCTATGGGTTAATTAGTAAAACTTACATAACTAAATCATTATCTCAAAAAAAAAATTATAATCTAAAAATACTTTTCTTTCTTAAAATAACCTGCAATGGGTTGATAGGCTGTAGTAAAACAAATCAGTCTTGCCTTTTGTTCAGTCATCTGCAAGTGTGTAAATGGGGTGGGATCACATAAAGGCCTATTTCAAAAGAATCGGCAAATTGGTGTCAAATCCTGGCTGTGATGGCATGTGTTCAGTTTATGAAAATACTAACGACAAAAAGGCATGAACTCTATTCTCTCCCAGCTCTATTCCATTCAGCATATTTATTATTCGCAAGAAATGGAAGTCCTGTCATTAAGTTCTTTTCTGCTATTGAGACAATGCAACACCGTATTACCTCATCTCTTTTCGCTTGGAGAGGAGACTCACTGCCAAGTGCCACATGTCCCTTGCCCTCTAAAATTCCATGAAGGACATGGCATTATTCTTTGGTCCCCATTTAATGAGGAAGAGTAAAATACACCTACAGAGTACTGTTACTAGTAAGTCAGTATGACCTACCAACCTTAAAGAGGAGATGGGCGTTTTCACCTTTTATTGGATAAGGAATGTGATGGAGGACCAAACCTGACTCTGTGGACCCAGCAATAATTTCTCCCTATTATATGAGTGAAGTGGTTAAAGAGTTAGAATTGCAACTATGAGTCTTAACTGCTGTTGTTTCTAGGTCCACCACGAGCCAAGGTGGTAGCACTTGTTAGGGTCCCAGCTATGGGCAAATGTTGTTTTGATATTTTGTTTGGTGGTTTAAGTGTAGTAATACTTTTTTAATAGCAAAATGACAATTAATATAGCACTAAAGTATAAAAATACCAGCAATACATTTTATCATCTACAAACTATGACCATGGAATATCAGTGTTTAAGCCTTTTTATTATATCCTTACTCTGTCCGGGACATTGAGTTCTACCTGGATTCTATACTCTTGGAATTATTTTTTTTTTTTTTTTTTTTATACAAAATGTATGCATGCATGCATGTATGCATGCATGCCACTAATATTATATGACCTGAAAGTATAAAATGACATGCAAAATATCCATAGCTGAAGCCATAAAATTGCATACAAAATATTTAGACTTTGGCAGCAAATGGCCCATAGAGGTTGATATATCATTAAATAAAAGCATCCAACCAACCAACCATGAAACTTTGGTTCAAATCTAAATATGATTGATTTATCAAGGTGTCTTTTTTGATAATATCAACCAAGGGAGACAATTCCAGAATGTAGCACTGTTGGTGAATGAAAAACCATACCACAGATTGACAACCCTTGTGTAGATTAATTTGTTTGAAATTTGTTTGTTTGATGGCTGTGGTTATGAGCAATACTGGCTTTGTCCAGCTACTGACCGTCCTGGGTGAGACAATAAACTAAATCTGACAGCAAGGCCTCTGGTCAGGAGATTTTCAGGGTGTGGAACAAAATTTTAATTGCAGTGTTCCCAGGTCCTCTGGGGTTGTAGATTCCCAACTATGAGAAATTTTTACCCCCAATTAAGTATAAAAAAAGGTTTTGCCATTTTAATACATTTTTAAGAAAAAATTAACAATTTTTGATTTTGAAGAAAAAATTATTTACAAAAAAAATACATTTTTTAAAAAAAAAAAATTACAAACAATACATTTTTGAAAAAAAAATTATTTAAATATTTTGAAGAAAAAATTATTACAAAAATAAAAAGAAAAAATTATTACAAACAATACATTTTGAAAAAAAATTAGTACAAAAATATATTTTGAAGAAAAAAAAATTAATAAATACATTTTGAAAAAAAATTATTACAAGCAATACATTTTTAAAAAAAATTATTACAAGTAATACATTTTTTTGAAAAAAATTATTACAAAATACATTTTTGAAGAAAAAAATTTTACAAACAATACATTTTGAAAGAAAAATTTTATTTTTGAAGAAAAAATTATTATGTTTGAATTTTGAAAAAAAATTATTACAAGCAATACATTTTTGAAGAAAAATTATTACAATTTTTTGAAGAAAAAATTAAAGTAATTTTGAAGAAAAAAAATTATTTAAATAATATATTTTTAAGAAAAAAATTATTATAAACATTTTTGAAAAAAAAAATTAAGAAAAAATTATTACAAGCAATACATTTTGAAAAAAATACATTTTGAAAAAATTATTACAAAAAAAAAAAATATTAACAATTTTTTATAAAAAATTATTACAAATAAACAATTTTTTAAAAAATTTAAAAGAATTTATTAAAAAAAATTATTTGAAGCAATAAATTTTTTTATTTAAATTATTATAAAATATTGTTGAAAAAAATTATTATTACATTTTTGAAGAAAAAATTATTATTTTTTTTGAAGAAAAAAAGTTAAATAAATTACATTTTTTTTAAAAAAAAATTTTGGAGCAATACATTTTTTAAGAAAAAAATTATTACAAATACATTTTGAAAAAAAAATTATTACAAGAATACATTTTTGAAAAAAAAATTATTACAAACAATACATTTTAAAGAAAAATTCATTAAAGTTACATTTTGAAGTAAAAATTATTACAAGCAATACATTTTTTTGAAAAAAATTATTACAAAAATACATTTTTGAAGAAAAAATTATTATCAAGCAATACATTTTTGATTATTACAAGTTACATTTTTAAAAAAAAATTATTACAATACAAGAAAAAAATTATTACAAGCAATTTTTTGAAAATTACAAAAAATTAATTAAAAAAAATTATTACAAGCAATTTTTTGAAGAAAAAATTATTCTTTACAATATTAATTACAATACATTTTTTTTTATTATTACATTTTTGAATAAATTATTATTCAATACATTTGGAAGAAAAAAATTATTACAAGCAATACATTTTTTGAAGAAAAAAAAAATTAAAAATACATTTTGAAAAAAAAATTAAAAAAAAAAAATTATTACAAATGATTTTTGAAATTTGAAAAAAAATTACAAGTAATATGAATTTTTTTATTACAAACAATACATTTTTGAATTAAATTTTTGTCAATACATTTTTGAAGAAAAAAAATTTTTAAAGCAAACATTTTTGAAGAAAAAATTATTACAAACAAAATGATTTTAAAAAAAATTTTTTTTTTTTTTAAAATTATTACAAAATTTTTGAAAAAAAAAAATTAAAGCAATATCATTTTTTGAAAAAAAAATTATTTTAATACATTTTTAACCAAAATTATTAAAGCAATACATTTTTGAAAAAAAAAATACATTACATTTTTTAAAAAAATCAAAAAAATTAAAAAATTATTACAAGCAATATAGTTTTGAAGAAAAAATTATTACAAAATTTTGCACTGAAGAAAAAATTATTACAGTAAATACAAAAAAGATAAAAAAATTTTAACAATACATTTTTGAAGAAAAAATTTTATACATTTTGAAAAAAAAATTTTTTAAAAAAAAAATTATTACAAGCAATACATTTTGAAGATGGGAACAAAAAAAAAAATTCTTACAAAATATACATTTTTTTTATTACAAACAATTTAAAAAAAAAATTATTACTAAACAATACAATTTTGAATTTATTACAAACAATACATTTTTGAAGAAAAAATTATTAAAAACAATACATTTTGAAAAAAAATTATTAAAAAAATTACATTTTGAAATTTAAAATTATTAATACATTTTTTATTTTTTGAAGAAAAAAAGTTTATTTATTTTAGAATTGAAAATTTGAAGAAAAAAATTTAAAATTATTTGAAGAAAAAAATTTTAAAACAATTTTTGAAGAAAAAATTATTATTAAATTTTTTTGAAAATTAAAATTGCAATACATTTTAGAAAAAATTAAAAATTTTTTAATTTTTTTTTTATTACAAATTTGAAGAAAAAAATTTTAAAACAATTTTTTTCTGTTTTTTTTTATTACAAACAATACATTTTTTATTACAAGCAATGAAATTGAAAAAAAAAATTATTACATAATACATTTTTGAAGAAAAAATTAAAAAACAATACATTTTGAAGAAAAAAAATTATTATATACATTTTGAAAAAAAAACATATTATTTACATTTTTTTTTTTTTCTTTTTTTTAAATTTAATTTTAGAATATTTTGTTTTGAAGATTTTATTCAATAATTTTTATATTACAATATTTTGAAAAAAAATTATTTAAGAATACATTTTGAAGAAAAAATTTTACATTTTTATTATATAATACATTTTTGAAGAAAAAAATTTTTATATAAGATTTAACATTTTGAAGAAAAAATTTTTTACATTTTGAAGAAAAAATTATTAAAAATACATTTTTATTATTAAAAAATTTTTGAGTTGAAAATACATTTTGAAAAAAAAAATTAAAAAAATTTTTTTGAAGAATAATAATTTTACAAGCTCATTTTGAATTAAAATTAGCAAAATAATAGTTTTTGAAATTTTGTTTTTTTAATTCTAAATTTTTGGCATTAAACTAAAAAAATGTTGTAAAAATTAAAAAACCAGGTACTGATTTAGTTGACTTATCATTTATAACAAAATTGGGTCAGCTAATTAAAAAAGGGTGTATGTGGAAAATTTTAGAATTGGTGTCCCCTTCCATAATTCTGTTCAAATCTGCCTAATTGTGTGAAATTTTATTAGACAATAAAATGGGTCTTTTTTTTTATTGCATTTATTTTTTTTTTTTTTTTTTTTAAAAAAAAAATAAATTTTAAAATGGTTTGACTCTATTTAAAAGAATTTTTTTTATGTCAACAAATAAATTATATTTACACAAAAATTCTTCCATTTGAGGAAATAAAAAATTTTTTAGTGGTTTAGATGTTGTTGCACTGATTTTCAAAGCATTCTGCTCAAAATGGCAAAATTTTAGTAAAAAAAATTTTTAAATTGCTTTTTGTTGAAATTTTTCTAAATTTTTAAATATTGGTTACATCATTATCAAAATAAATAACAGAATAAATATAATAAAATATTATAAAAATATATTTTTATTTTTTTTTTTTATTTTTAATTATGCATTTGATTTGTCATTAAAAATGAGATTAATTTTTCATTCAAAAATTTGTTTAAAAATTAAAATTATTATCCAACTTAATAAACCTTTTATTAAAATGCATTTGTTGGACCCTTTTGATTTGTTTTTTAAAAATCAACTAATAATTAAAGCAGGAAATATTTTTAGATATTTTTTTTTTTTCTGAGAAATAAATGTTTTAGAAAAAATTCTTAATTAACTTTTAAATGGATTCTTACAGGGTGCAACAAATGAGAAATTTCATTATATAAAGTGAAGACTCACTATATTTGCAAAAATCCCTCAATTTTTTTCTTTTTTTCTTTGTTTTATTTACAAATTGATTTAAATACTGTCTAAAATTAAAAAAATGTTTTTTGAACCCTTTCCCAAATTTTATGTGAATATAATTTTTTGGCTCTTTGAACATTTCATGCTATTAAATTTTTTTTTTAAGTTTCATGAAAAATTTTCCCCATTATTCTTTTGTTACTTAAATGATTTAGTATTTTCAACATTT
>CAHIKZ030003849.1:0-40000 GCA_903632075.3 Acanthosepion pharaonis | reverse complement strand
TCATGAATTACTATTCGCATAATAAAATCCAGAGTAATTATAGGATTTTATTTAAGAATCTGCCGCCACCAATATTTACAAGAAATATAAACTGAAAATGATTTTAAAAACCTTTAATATCACTTACCATCATCATTTAATATCATTTAATATCATCATCATTTAATATCATCATCATCATCATCATTTATCATTTCACAATGCTAAAAGGAAACCATATAAAATCTACAAAAAGAAAAAAAATCTTAAATTAAATAAAAATAGACATACCAACTCCTTAACATCTACTATTTAAAATAATATATCTCATGTTAATATTAAATTATGACTACATTCAAAACTATTATGGATATGATCACCACCAAAAATGTCTCTAACTAGCAGGCTTCACCCGCTTGCTACCTGGTTGTTTTTCTATGGGATTAATGTTCACTATTTATGAAATGTTGAAGGGGTTGTGGACATTCAATATATTTGTTCAAAGAATATCACTGTAAAGACAAGAACTTAATTGGTTGGGGGTGGGGGAGGGGCTTTCAGGCTTGTTATACCTAAGGAAAGTTTTACAAATAGATGCCAACTTTTTGAAGGCCAAATAAAATACAAATTCCAAACATTTTGCTGTGTTCGAGCTCCCCACATTAAACTGACCTGGTTTCAAAAAAAATCTTTTCAAAAAATTTAAAAACTCTCTCTCATTTTGTGCGCATGTGTTGACGTGGCAACATCATCAAAGCCCAGTTCAATGAAATCGTAACAGATGAAATGGGTCACAAAAAACCTTCCCAGTTGGTCATATTTTTCTAAATACTGTTTGTTGATATATAAAATTATACAAAAATTATATATCATTTTATTTATATAATATATGTAATTTAATGTGTCATAAACAAAAGCAAGTAAATGATGTTAATTTTTTCTTTTTTTTTTTTTTTTTTTTTTTTTTTCAAATTTTTTAAATTTATTTTAGTTTGGGATTATTTTATTTCTTATATATTTTAAATAACACTGAGGTTATGAATTTAACCGTTTTCTTTATTTTTTTTTTTTTTTTTTTTTTTTTAATTTTTATAGTCATGTATGTTGGTTTGCGAAAGCAGTAATTCTAGAAATTTGAAAAAATCTGATTTCTATTTTGATAAGATTCGATAGTGGCATTCTCAAGAATTTTCTTTCTAAGTTAATTTCTCTTTTAATAAATGTGGCATTCTTTAGATCAAAGTTGTGGTTGAAGTTATTTCTATGTATAATTAATGCATTTGCTAAATTGCTGTGTAAAAGATCACTTTTGTGTTCAGATATGTTTTTCTAAATTTCTGCAAGTTTGCCCAATGTATTGTAAAGAGCAGTTGTGACAGTTTATTTTATTTTTATACACAAAAATCTTTTAAGTTTTAATGATGGCCATGTCCCATTGTGTCACATATCAATAGTCTTTATAACAAATCAGATATATATTTATCCATGTCACATCTTTGATACTGCAGCAATTTGACATTTTATTAAATACCATGCACTACTCTTAACAATTACAGGAGTATAAGCCTACTCTACAACCCAAAAACATCTCCAAGCTGTTACTAGCCAATGAGTGAATGTTTGTATCTTTCAGGTCATCAGGTGTCATCTGCTCGTTTGCTTGGCATCCTCACACAACAAAATTTGCCTATGCCCTTATGGATGATTCGGTGAAAGTTCATACAGGTGGTATGGCGCTGGTGCCAATTCTCAGAACCAAACTACAGAAAAGTGTCACAGATTTAGCTTGGCAGTGAGTAGATTCTCTGGAATTTACTATTTGGCACTTCTGCTTTTATTTCTCTTTGCAGTGGTGACAAAAAAAAGATAGGGGTAAAAAAAAAAAAAAAAATATTGAATATTGTATGTTAATGATGCAATTGTTGAACCATTGTTTCCTGTGTACTTTTTTTTTTTTTTTTTTTTTCTCACACCCCCAAACAAGGCAATAAAGCCAATAAGACACAAGGGTCACTGAGTCTTAAAGAATATGATATAAACTAGTATTAAGTAGAGAGGGCAATAAAATATTAAGACAGAAGCTAATGATTGACATTGCATTTAAATTTTTTAAGACCAAAGTTGACTGAAAAGCAAGAAGATGCAAGACAGATCTACAAGTGAGAAGTATGAAAGAATAAACTGTTAGCATAGAACTTAGGGTTACATCTAGTAATTTCAACTGTAAAATGGTGGGACCTAGTTTCCAACCTAGTACTGCGCTTAAATTCGTAAAGTCATGGTACCATAGACAAAAGCTCATCAAAACAGTTACCATAAAAATATTCATAGAAAAGCCACAGGGAAGCTATGTGATGACAATGGGAAACTGACTGAAGCTGAGATGCCAGGACCAATATTATTGCAGATTCTTTGGATTTTATCAGGGATCTCTAAATACATAGCAGAAGCAACAGACCATATGTGGCAGCAGGGATGAATGTTAGACTTTTAATATGTAAGTTAATTCTAATGAGAAAAAATGTCTGTTAAAAAGTTTAATGAATGTGAGATTTTGATCATTTTAAAAGGCCTTTTTTTTTTTTTTTTATGATTTTGTACTATAACGTTTATTTCAAATGTATGCAGGACACCAAACTCATTCAGATATAGCTAAACTGTCCACTTATATATATATATATATATATATATATATTTCATGAATCATTCATACAAAAAACAAATATAGGGGTTAATAATTTAAATGGCGAGAATACATCATCGTAAACAATATAAATAAGACAACCAACCCCGAACCTGTATATGAATGATATGATCCCTGTTTATAAATTCCAGTTGCATAAGGTCTTTTTAATTTTTTTTTACAAGCTTTCGTCTGTTCCTTCAGACATCATCAGGTATGGAAGTTGATTTTGTTCTTGTTTTTACTTCTCGGTAATAAGAGGACAATGAAAATAGAGATGTAATCCAAAAAAATGCTATGAGAAATGTTATTGTTTTGGAACGTGTGGTTGCAACGCTGAGTTTGAATTTAAATTTTAAGGTTGTGCGTTTTTGTACAAATATAGCAATAAGAGAATTCTTTTTTACTGGTAGATTTTCCATCAATATGGCATGAACTATATTGTTCAATAATTACAGTAATGTCACGCTTGTTATACGAAAGTTGCACGTTGGATCAGTTATTTTAATTTCAATTAAAAGGTGCAATTATAATTTATAAATTCAAGAATTTTTTGTATGAATGATTCAGGAATTTATAAATTATAATTGCACCTTTTAATTGAAAAATATATATATATACACACACTACTGCTTTCTCAAACTGATAGATTTGTCAGATGGAGACTTTCATATCAATTCTAAGACCAATGGTAAAAAATGGCTTTGTGCAAATGAATCTTGTGTCTTCTATGGGATTACATAAGCATGGGCGCTTGTTAGATTGTCATTTAGTGATTGGAAAAGATGTTGTATTTGTGATCAAATGTTTTTTTTTTTTTTTGTTTTGTTTCATAGTGTATAAGTTTCCTGATTAAACACTGATTGATTTCCTGAAGGATCTCTGAGTATTCATTTTTAACCATCATGTCTCACAAAAAAAGTGCTTCTACCACTGAAAGAAACAAGATCTGGACGAAGAATCTCATGTGATTTCAAGAATCACATAAAAGAACCGTTCCACTAGAAGAACAATCACTGAAAAACAAAATCAGGATACTACTCAAAATTGAAATTTTTGGTCGCTATCTGTTCCTTGGAGCATCCATCAAAGGAAGGAAAGAATGTATAAAAGAAATCTCTAAAGAAGTAACGAGTTTATGGTAAAAGAAATTAAATTTCCCAAATTTATCAAGTCATACAACTGAATCAATTGCTGAACACCTATGATGAATGTGTGAAATGAAGAAAATATGATCCATTGAATGAAATCTTTGACATCGCGAATAAAAATGTTGAATGGCTGTGTAGTGAGGACAGGCAGTTATATCAGCTTCAGATCAAAAGCAAAGGACATGACGAATATACAACTGGAAAGACCGCAAGTTCCAAAACTATTCATCCATCTAAAAGAAGAAAAGTGACCTTGGAGCAAACTTCAACAACAATAACTTCAATTTTCGAATGTGAGACCCAATAAGAGAGTTAATATGAAGAGTCTGAAAGTTCTGAAGAATATTCTCCAAGAAAAAGGAAGAGAAATATAGCAAAATTAGAACTGCAACCAAATCAGTAACATCTTCAAACTTATCAGCAAGTGTTTGTCAGCAATTATCCCAAGAAGGGATTGACGTTAAGACACCTTCTCAATCTGGTATTTAAAAAATCTGTTTAAACTTAAAGAAGAAATGAAGCAAACACTACACTAAGAAAATGGGTCATTGTATTTTGATGGCTAAGAATGCTTATTTTGAAGAATGAAAGGAGAAATTAAGTTAGAATCAATAGATCTAACAAATGGAAAAATAGATAATTATCAAAGGATAACATAATTTTTGCTTATTTGTAAGTTTGTATGTTATTCTATAGCTATAAACTGTTAAATACAATATAAAAAATACCTATGTATTATCCAATTACATCATCAGCAAATTGAAAAAATAAAGGTTTTGAAATAATTTTTTTTTTTTTTTTTTTTTTTAAAGCCTTATTGTGTATACTGTAAAAACAAATTTTCATTTTGTGGTGACCTTTTCAAGAAATAAAATAAAACGGATTAATGCTTTTTCATTACTTTTGAACAAAAGTTCATCGATTTATAGGGTTACTGTCATAACCCTTATCACAAAAGCATCAAACCAAGGGTCACAAACTCGCATCAATTCAACTAATATATATATATATATATATATATATATATATATATATATATATCTTTTTATTTGTTTTGTATTTTCTTCATGAGAAACTGCTTTAATTCCTAATCAAAATTTTTTTTTTTTTTTTTTTTTTTAAGACCATTCTCAGCTTCTGTGTTGGCAGTTGCTTGTCGTTCCTGCATTCTTATTTGGCATGTTGATCCAATGTCTCTGGCTGAAAGGTGAGCTAAATCATTTAATATCTTACTTTGGTCTACATTTTTCTGCGTTGTAGTAGTAAATAGGTAATAATGACATTTTTGAAGTAAATTGCTCTATGGGAGACTAAAATATACTGTGGACCACCAATTGGCTATTTTTTTTTTTTTACATGGACCCCAATTGAGAACCACTGATTATTAGAGACAACATTTCAACTCTCTGGCCATCATCAGATGTCCATTTGATATATTTTCTCCCTGTGATACCAGTTATTGTTCATTCCTGCTGAATTGGTACTTCACTATCTGATCCAGGGATTGAACTCCCAACCACTAGATAACTAGATGAATTACAAACCCCCTATATCCACTACACTACTTTCCTTATCAACAAAAATGAGAACAGTAGTTGAAAAATAATGCAAAAATATTCACAATTACTCATCTCGGAAATAAAATACTAAATTATGAAGTAAACTTGTCCAAAAATCAAAACTGTGTTTTTTTTTTTTGGTTTTTTTTCTTAAATCTTTTTCCATTCTTTCTTTCTTTTTTTTTTTTTTTTCTCCCAATCAACCCAAGACCTTCGGCCAGTTGTGTGCAGGTTCTTCAACAAGACAACCATTTTCCTGTCTCCAGTCTTGGATGGAATCCAAGTGGGGACTTACTGCTGTCTGTCTCACCAATGGACACAGCAATCATGGTGAGTTATTTATTCCATGGGTCAATCAGAAAATGATAAAGGGTTAAGTAAAAAAAAAAAAAAAAAAAATTTCCTATTTTCAAACATTCTAAAATGATTTGTTTCTGCAAGATATACATTACACTGGTTACATCCCCTGCAGAGGAGGTAAAAAAAAACAGGAAAGGGGCCACTTACCAAATAAATCTTCCACCTAGCTATGGATTAAATAGTAAAACTTGTATCTGCTAAAATCAGTTATTGTCAAAAATTTGTTAATGCAATATTTACTTGTAAAAAAAAACTATATTCCTACAATAGAACATATTATGGTTTTAAATAACCTGCAAAGTGTTGATAAACCATAAAAAAAAAAAAAAAATCAAACTCTAAAGAAAAAATGTTTAGGCAAAAACCACCCTTTGAACATTGTGGACTGTCATTATGGAATTACAAAGAACTATGCGAAATAAGAGACCATATCATTTGAGGACTACCAACAGCTGCAACAACAGAAATGGAGAACATAAGAAAATAATGACATCAAGATGTTAACATTCCCAACCACTTTAAATAGAAGATTGGAAAGCAAACAATTTTTATATAAAATCAATTAAATCAACCAGCTTTTGCTTGGCTTAAAATTCTTTCAATGATCATCTTTTTTTATTTCAATAAAGCAGCAAAGATGCAAGGTGTTATCGACAATGAAGGAAACTGTTTTTTTAAATTTACAACTACTAAACTGACAATAGTAGGTAGGAACAAAGAACCCGTGAGGAGGGTAACCAAAAAAAAATCCGGTGTCGCACGTCTAACCTTCTCATGAGCCAAAAGCTCTCTGATCCGAAAACAGCAAAACGATCAGGGGCTTTATACAGCCGAGGACCCACTATGATTTACATGAGAATGGCGAATAATTTAGAGATTTGAAAGAAACTAACCGAGATATCCCAAAAAAAATTTTGGGCGCCGCCATTTTGGTTCCTTTTTACCGCTGGAGAACTGGAGTTTTAACACAATCTTTCAGATTCGCAGGTGTTTCCGAGGTAGGCCATTTTCACAATTTTCCCCACAAAGAAAATGTTGAGAGAGGGGACATTAAAGGACTAGGATTCAAGTGGACGCATAAAGAAGATTAATATTGCATTTAAATTTTTGAAGATTATACTTGACAGAAAACCAAGAAGCCGGAAGAGTTCTACAATTGAGAAGTGCGAGAGAAGAAATTGTTAGCATAGAACTTACGGTTACACTTAGCAGTTACCTTTTATTTAGTTATTTCACTGCCATCCATTGGGCATGATTATCAATGGTGGGGGGGGGATAAGGAATCTGTAGCTTTCTGTCAAAGACTGTTTCCCCCTCCAACAACATCTCAACTCTAAATATTCAAATCCTGCATCTGAACATATTGATTCTGCGATACAACATTAGTATATAGATGCAGGCATTAAATGCTTGTTCCAGTTCGGCTACAGACGTATTCACACACAGCACATTAGCGAAAGTTATTCTGTCACTACCATTCCTCTTTCATTCAGAAAATATTTTTGGTATTTTAATTCTTTATCCCAACCCTCTGGCCAGATCCACTCTTCATTATTCCTATTATTTTATTACTAGTTTGATTCCATCTTATTATTGATGCTTTTTATCCCAACCCTCTGGCCAGATCCACTCTTCATTATTCCTATTATTTTATTACTAGTTTCATTCCATCTTATTATTGATGCTTTTTATCCCAACCCTCTGGCCAGATCCACTCTTCATTATTCCTATTATTTTATTACTAGTTTGATTCCAATCTTATTATTGATGCTTTTTTATCCCAACCCTCTGGCCAGATCCACTTTCATTATTCCTATTATTTTATTACTAGTTTCATTCCATCTTATTATTGATGCTTTTTATCCCAACCTCTGGCCAGATCCACTCTTCATTATTCCTATTATTTTATTACTAGTTTGATTCCATCTTATTATTGATGCTTTTTATCCCAACCTCTGGCCAGATCCACTTTCATTATTCCTATTATTTTATTACTAGTTTCATTCCATCTTATTATTGATGCTTTTTATCCCAACCTCTGGCCAGATCCACTTTCATTATTCCTATTATTTTATTACTAGTTTGATTCATCTTATTATTGATGCTTTTATCCCAACCCTCTGGCCAGATCCACTCTTCATTATTCCTATTATTTTATTACTAGTTTGATTCCATCTTATTATTGATGCTTTTTATCCCAACCTCTGGCCAGATCCACTCTTCATTATTCCTATTATTTTATTACTAGTTTGATTCCATCTTATTATTGATGCTTTTTATCCCAACCCTCTGGCCAGATCCACTCTTCATTATTCCTATTATTTTATTACTAGTTTGATTCCATCTTATTATTGATGCTTTTTATCCCAACCCTCTGGCCAGATCCACTCTTCATTATTCCTATTATTTTATTACTAGTTTGATTCCATCTTATTATTGATGCTTTTTATCCCAACCCTCTGGCCAGATCCACTCTTCATTATTCCTATTATTTTATTACTAGTTTGATTCCATCTTATTATTGATGCTTTTTTATCCCAACCCTCTGGCCAGATCCACTTTCATTATTCCTATTATTTTATTACTAGTTTGATTCCATCTTATTATTGATGCTTTTTATCCCAACCCTCTGGCCAGATCCACTCTTCATTATTCCTATTATTTTATTACTAGTTTGATTCCATCTTATTATTGATGCTTTTTATTCCAACCCTCTGGCAAGATCCACTCTTCATTATTCCTATTATTTTATTACTAGTTTGATTCCATCTTATTATTGATGCTTTTTATCCCAACCCTCTGGCCAGATCCACTCTTCATTATTCCTATTATTTTATTACTAGTTTCATTCCATCTTATTATTGATGCTTTTTATCCCTACCCTCTGGGCAGATCCACTCTTCATTATTCCTATTATTTTATTACTTGTTTCATTCCATCTTATTATTGATGCTTTTTACCCCTAGCGTTCTAGCCAGATCATTATTATGAAGGTTACTGATAGCCCAACTAAAATGCCATTCCAAAATCAATTTCAATGCTTGTTCCTTTCGTCAAATTTTGGGAATTGATTGAAATGTCTCTGATCCTAATATTTTATTCTGATATTTCTTTTCATTTCTTCCAAAGGTATGGAATGTTGCCATGGAAACTGCAGTGCCTTTGCGACGAATTGGTGGTGGTGGCAACACAATGTTAGCCTGGTCCCCAGATGGTTTCCGGGTGATGTCTGCTTCGCCTTCTTCCATTTTCAGGTATTTTTATTTTATTTTTTATTCCTCAAAGAGTGAAAAAAAGTAAGTTGTGGACAACCAGGATTCCCCACATCCCGAAGGGACTCAGCACATAGAATAATCAGACATCACTTTTGACCAATATTCTTGAACTTTCTGGAGAGCATGTCTAAAAGAAATGGGAATTAGAAAATTTATTTCCGTCGTTAAACTAGAAAATAGGAAAATGTCAATTGTTTTTAGCAAATTGCCATTAACTCTTTGAGTCCTGCGTTCCTGAACAATTTTAACCTTTCTGCCTGAGCTCCGGAGTCAAAATTTGCAGATAATTGGTATGTAATGTTTCACGGTAGATATAAAAATAGTGTTTACCTACCGATCATCCGGTAACTGTGCATTACGTCATTTTTCTCTACCACCGGTAAAGCGGTGGTCAAGGCTCAAAAGGGTTAATATGCAGTAATCCTGGGGTGGGGGATCAGTTTAGTAATTAATGACAATAGAAAAACGATTCTCCACTTTGTCCAGTAGAATCTTATATTAATGTCAATCATGATTCGGAAAAAAGACATGGTCACCAAAGCATGCAACACGATGATACCAAAGGAAGGATATTAATCCTTTGAGCCCTGTGTTCCTGAACAATTTTCACCCTTCTACCTGAGCTCCTGGGTCAAAATTTGCAAGTAATCAGTATGTACTGTTTCACGGTAAATATAAAAAATAGTTACATGTGTTTACCTACCGTTCAACCAGTGGCTGGGAATTAAGTCATTTTCCTCTACCACTGTTGAATCAGTGACTGGGCATTACGTCATTTTTCTCGTTCAACCATTGGCTAGGCATTACATCATTTTTCTCTACCTCTGGTAAAGCAGTGGTCAGTGCTCAAAGGGTTAATAAAAAAACCTTAAATCATATGTTCTTTAAGTTACGGCTTTCTAAATTCTCTGTCACATGATAGTAATTTGACTTACACCGATGTGCCAAAAGTCATAGGATAGCAGTATGTCAAGATAATGATTGGTGGCGCCACCATAACATATCAGTTGGCATCAGAACTACATGACTCCCCAATCACAAGTATACAGACCAACAACTAGATACATACTATATATGGTTTTGTTGTTAGTTGGTCTCCAAGAGGTCTCCTCGAATTTTCCGTTCTCCTTTGACCAATGATAATGCCACTTAGAAAATTTCAAAGAACCATTTGCTGGCCATGAAACAGAAGTAAGTGAGATCAAGATAAAATCACTTCCTCCTCCTACATTGGTATTCATAGTATCACAATAACTTAAAATTATATGCCTCTGTTTTCTTACCACAATGGAACCCAGTTCTTCTGATCGATAATATCTTCAAATGTAAATGTTATAAATGTAAGGCTATTGTTAAAAATAACTTTATATTATAAAAAATGAATATGAAATTCATTGACTTGAAATTCCTATCATTCACTGCTCATCTGGATGACAGAAAGGCTTGAAGAAAGATGGCAGAAAGACATAAGTTATTAAGAGCTACAAGAGACCGGAAATTGTATAGTCATGATTGCCAGTGTCCTGGAGAAACATGGCAAATAGAAAAAAATAGTTTGTAAATCAGGAAAGTGGTGAACAGCTTAATATTTGGAGATCAAAGTACTTTGCTGAACTGATCTAACATGCAACGGACATGTCAATCACCTACCAGAACTGACCCTCCAATTCCAAGCATAGCTATCATTATAGACCAGCACTCGGAAATAAGCATTGTCCAGTTAAGGGAGGTAATCAATAGTAAGTTTGAAAGAATTAGTAGCAGCTTCTGGAAAGTTATGACAGCTTATAGAATAATCTGGAATATTGTATGCTTATAAAATCATCTTATCTTATCTTTTCTTTCTATTCAGGGTTTGGGAAAGCAAGACATGGAGTTGTGAGAAATGGACCTTATCATCAGGCCGTTGTCAGGTGAGGTGGTTTCTTTCATTGTTTTTAAAATAAGCATTATTTAGAATCACCTGTGCTTTCTGCATGAAAAATTGCACAAGGATTTCATATTGGCCTTGTCTGGCACAAGGCCTGATTCATAATGAAACATGTTTAACCGTTGGCACCATCTGATCAGGTTTCATGGCTGACCATCAAGAAACTGCTAAGGTTTTTCATTTTTTCTCTTTTTTTTTTTTCCTCCCCCTCTACTATTCTTTTCCTGCTATTCTTTCCTCCCCTTATTCTTTTTTTACTATTCTTTTCCTCCCCCTTATTCTTTTTCCTCCCCCTCTACTATTCTTTTCCTCCCCTCTACTATTCTTTTCCTCCCCCTCTACTATTCTTTTTTCCCCCCCTACTATTCTTTTCCCCTCTACTATTCTTTTCCTCCCCCCCTCTACTATTCTTTTCCTTATTCTTTTCCCCCCCCCCCTCTACTATTCTTTTCTCCCCCCTTTATTCCTTTTCCCCCCCCTCTACTATTCTTTTCCTCCCCCCCTACTATTCTTTTTCCCCCTCTATTCTATTCTTTTCTTTTCCCCCCTCTACTATTCTTTTTCCTCCCCCCTACTATTATTTTTTCTCCCCCTCTACTATTCTTTTCCTCCCCCTCTACTATTCTTTTCCTCCCCCCTCTACTTCTTTTCCTCCCCCTCTTTTTTTTTCCCCCCCTCTACTATTCTTTTCCTCCCCCCCTCTACTATTCTTTTCCTCCCCCCCTCCCCTTTCTCCCCTCTACTATTCTTTTCCTCCCCCCCTCTACTATTCTTTTTCCCCCTCCCCCTCCCCCTCTCTACTATTCTTTTCCTCCCCCCTCTACTATTCTTTTAAGGCTATCTTTTCTGTCTATTTCTATTTTTTTCAATTATAGTGAATTTTGCCTGGCTTTTAAAATCATATTTTTCTAGGCGAAAATGTAGTTCCACAGGAAATAATCTTTCATGGGGAGCCAACTTGATCCGATTCCAATAATTATTAATTCTGTAGTGAAAGGGCCATTCAGATTTTCTCACATATTGTTTCTGGCATAGTGTGCATTCTGCTAGTGAACGAATTGGTATGTCTAATGCAGTTACAGCATAGGCTCCTTTTTGTTGTTATATATATATAATTTCTGACCTTATGCTCCCCCCCTTTAACTTTAGGAAAAGAGGTAACCATTTGTTTTTCAATTTCCCTAAGAAATCATTTTATAACCAGTTACCTACCATCACCTGAGAAAGTACAATCATAGTATTGAAACATGAAAGCTTTTGTGTAACAATTTAAAAATGTCTTTATTATAACCTCTTATAATAAAAATATAATAATAATATTTTTTTTAAAAAGTAAATGCTGGACAGAGCGAGAATTTGGGTTCATTCGAAAAGTGGTAACCAGCTTAACATTCAGGAATCAAATAACTTTGAACTGATCTGATAATTTCCTAAGTTCAACTGTAACCTACAATTTTTTTTTTTTTTTTTTTTTTTTTTTTTTTTAGGTGGGGGGGGAATTTTCAATTCTGTATTTACAACAATGCTTTGCTTGCTTGCTTTTTTTTTTTTTTTTTTTTTTTTTGTTAGCTAAATGTTCATCCAATGCAAGACCCAAGAAGCACTCAAGGTAGAAAGTCACTGAATAACGTTATTGTATAGGCATAGAAGAGAAGCAGATACATATTATGAGGATATGCAGGATAAATATTGGTTGACCCTAGACTTAGAAAGGTTAAGATTGTAGTATCCTCTTGAGTCTCTTCCAAAAAGTTGCAGTTCTCAAGAAGCTGAGTAGAACTTCCTCCTTACCAATGCAATGCAAAGGGAATGAGGATGTGTGGCATGGTGGATCCTAGCTGAACCAAGAACTGAGAAATCCTCTTGTCGTCCAAAGTAGTTTTGCATAAGAAAAATTGTGATTGGTCAAGACAGGTAGGGAAGCACAAACAATTGCCATATTTCAAGGCCTACTGAAGCCATTCCAATCTTGATTCTGATTTTTTTTTTTTTTTGTCTTTTGTTTGTTTTTTGTTTGTTTGTCTGTCACCAAATTCACAAGCCAATACTTTAATCTATTCGGCTATTGTCCTATGAAAGTAGTCATCATTGTGGACACAATCCGTCCTCGTATATGGCAGTGAATACTTCAGTTTCCTCACAGATAAAGAAGTGAGGCTTGAATCAATAGAAATGTGGTTCTACAGAAGGATGTTGAGAATACAATGGACAAAAACCTGTGAGCAACAGCAAAATTCTAGAGACCATGGCAACAAAAAAGATCACTTATACTTAACATCAAGAAGAGACAATTGAGGTTTCTGATATACGTAATGAGAAAAGAGGGCTTAGGAAATTTAATACTTACAGGGCAGACTGACAGAGACATTGGAAAATAATGCACATACTTGGTGAGGTTGGGTAAATGGATGTCAGAAGGATTTGGTAGAGATAACAAAAAGACTAAAAATATTACGAGCTACAAGGGGCAGGAAATTATAGTCATGATCACCAACATCCTGGAGAGACACAGCACATAGAAAAAAAAAGTTTGTAAATCAGGAAAGTGGTGACCAGCTTAACATTCAGGGATTGAAGAATTTTGCTGAACTGATCTGTTAAAGTTAAACAATGCATTGACTACACACCGTAACGTGTTAGCAGCAATTGAATTGCAAGGATAGGGATATTTGTCTGAAGAGCTTTTGGAATTATGATGGTGATTTGATTTTGGTATTCCAGGTGACACTCTCTTTTAACCTGACGAATATGCAATACCTTCATGTGTTGCATGTTCGTCTAAAACTAATTAGAAAACTAATTGAATGACTTACCTTGAAATGCTGTCATTACAGACTGCTTGTTGGAGCCCAAACAGTGATACTCTGCTCTTTGCTATGGATACGGAACCTCTTGTGTATGCAGTCACGTTTTCAATGACCAAAGAAGGAGGTGAAATTACCGGAAGCAGATCGGCTCGGATATTTCTAGATCTTTCCATGGTCAGCCATTCTTCAGTGAATGATGAACAGATTAAGTAAGTTGTTAATTTACATTCACCATGTAAATGCATGTGTACATGCACTCTTGTGCAAATTAATTGAAACTATATATATTTTTTTTAGACCCACTAGAGTGACAGGGTGTAATTGATTTCTTTTTCCTTAGATTAACAGTAATATGAATCTATTTTTGGTACGTATGATGAAATTCGTTTGGCCTTGAAAAATATTCTGTTCATCCATGATTGCATCAGAATTTTATCATGCCTGGTCACTATTGTCTTGACTGTCGATTAGTTGTCCTATGGCCATTGTCTGTGCTGGACATTACTCCAAGGAATCGTATGAAAATTGTAACACTGCATGAGCACCCTGGCAAGCCTTACCAGTGAGCAAATCAAAATACTGGCTCGGAAACTCTCCTGATTTAAATCCAATTGAGAATCTGTGGTCTATCTGCAAGGAACCACTTTATGGAATGGACACACAAAGTAGTAATATGTGCACTGGGTCATGTTTCATTAGAAAAATACAAAAAGGAATTAACAGAATTATTTGTTTTGTTTCAATTAATTTCCATAAGGGTGTACTATATGTGGAAATTGTTTTTATCTTTTTTTGTCTTTGTTTTTTTTTTTTTTTTTTTAATGTAGTGACTTTTAACAAGAAAAAAGAAATATCAATTTTTTTTCTCAATATCAAGTTTTTTGTATTTATTAGATATATATATTTTTTTTTTTTTTTTTTTGGTAATCTTTCATGTAAGCAGTGTAAAGTAAACTACCATTCCCTGAACAGCATAAAATCAATAAGAACAATGTGTGTGTGTGTATATATATATATATATATATATACACACACCTTGTTTTTATTGATTCTTGCTGAAAAGAACATTCTAAATTTCAATTAAAAAAAACCTTGTTTCTCTTTGTATCAGCGGAACTAGTAAATAACATATACAATTTTTAGCATTTTTTTTTTTTTTTTTTTTTTTTTTAATGACAGACATTAACCTGAAAAAATCTTGCAAAAATAAAAACAATTGTCTGATATTAATGTAACTTTCAGAAACTATTCACAAATGATAGAAATTATTACAAATATTTTTTCTTTTTTTAAAGTCATAGCAAATATTTTTTTTATATTAACTTTTTAAAATTTATTTTATAATTGCCAATTTTTTTTATGCTGTTATTTTTATTTTTTCAGATCATAGAAGAAATTTTTTTCAGAAACTTACAGAAATTGACAAATTTTAATAATTTAAAAAAAAAAGAGAGAAAGAAATAGACTTGACTTTATTAAATAGAATATCCTTCTTTTTTTTTTTTTTTTTTTTTTTTTTTTCACAGGATTGGTGGTTCAATACAATATTTGGCATGGGACCCAACAGGCTCCAGACTTGCTGTGTTATTTAAAGGTCAGCCTTTTAATTTTTCAAAAACTGCATTAACAAAACAAATTTAAGTGAAATATTAAATGGATGATTTATACTATTCATAATTTTTTTTTTTCCTTGTTATTAAAAACAAGTTTAATTTGATGAGTGAAAGTGATTAGGGTTAGGTTTTTTTATTATCATTATCTCTGTTATCATTATCTCTGTTATCATTATCTCTGTTATCATTATCTCTGTTATCATTATCTCTGTTATCATTATCTCTGTTATCATTATCTCTGTTATCATTATCTTATCTCTGTTATCATTATCTCTGTTATCATTATCTATCAAAAAATCTCTGTTATCATTATCTGTTATCATTATCTCTGTTATCATTATCTCTGTTATCATTATCTCTGTTATCATTATCTCTGTTATCATTATCTCTGTTATCATTATCTCTGTTATCATTATCTCTGTTATCATTATCTCTGTTATCATTATCTCTGTTATCATTATCTCTGTTATCATTATCTCTGTTATCATTATCTCTGTTATCATTATCTCTGTTATCATTATCTCTGTTATCATTATCTCTATCATTATCTCTGTTATCATTATCTCTGTTATCATTATCTCTGTTTATCTCTGTTATATTATCTCTGTTATCATTATCTCTGTTATCATTATCTCTGTTATCATTATCTCTGTTATCATTATCTCTGTTATCATTATCTCTGTTATCATTATCTCTGTTATTTATCATCATTATCTCTGTTATCATTATCTCTGTTATTTATCATTATCTCTGTTATCATTATCTCTGTTATCATTATCATCATTATCTCTGTTATCATTATCTCTGTTATCATTATCTCTGTTATCATTATCTCTGTTATCATTATCTCTGTTATCATTATCTTGTTATCATTATCTCTGTTATCATTATCTCTGTTATCATTATCTCTGTTATCATTATCTCTGTTATCATTATCTTCTGTTATTTATCTCTGTTATCATTATCTCTGTTATCATTATCTCTGTTATCATTATCTCTGTTATCATTATCTCTGTTATCATTATCTCTGTTATCATTATCTCTGTTATCATTATCTCTGTTATCATTATCTCTGTTATCATTATCTCTGTTATCATTATCTCTGTTATTTATCTCTGTTATCTCTGTTATTTATCATTTATCTCTGTTATCATTATCTCTGTTATCATTATCTCTGTTATCATTATCTCTGTTATCATTATCTCTGTTATCATTATCTCTTATCATTATATCTCTGTTATCATTATCTCTGTTATCATTATCTCTGTTATCATTATCTCTGTTATCATTATCTCTGTTATCATTATCTCTGTTATCATTATCTCTGTTATCATTATCTCTGTTATCATTATCTCTGTTATCATTATCCTGTTATCATTATCTCTGTTATCATTATCTCTGTTATCATTATTCTGTTATCATTATCTCTGTTATCATTATCTCTGTTATCATTATCTCTGTTATCATTATCTCTGTTATCATTATCTCTGTTATCATTATCTCTGTTAATAAAAATTAGACCCTCCCCCACACATACTTTTGTTAGTTTGTCGGGCATGCCGTTTATATCGTATGGGGTGCATTGGCATTTGTGTGTATATCTCTGAGATTAGGTATTATGACTACTTGCTCTATTTACATTATTCGAACTGTTATCCTCATTGTACACTCCGCCCTTTTTCATGGGATTGGAATTTTGAATCAAACCCTTTATTTCAGTTATTTCCCTTTTAACTGAACTTTACAAGTTGTTGCCTAGTATTAGTCACTGGATCTAACCAACGTCTTTATCAACTGGGCCATGTGCCCTTGAGGACATCTGTGTATGAATTTTGGGGACTTATAAAACCTAATGTCTCAGCACCGTTTTTTACCAGTGCTCATAATGCAGTTTTTTTTCTGTAATTATTATTATTGCATTTTTTGTGTGTGCGTATATATTTCTACAGAATTAATGGGCTTATTTTTAATCTGACATTTATATTACATTATTATGGGGTAATGTAACTGAAATTGTCATCCAATCTTTTTAGTCAAACGGTGTTTATTACATCTGTTTGAGAAATCTTAGTAAAGAGAATGTGTTATTTGGCAGGGGATCAAATCTAGGGGATGAAGGTTCAATCCCAGCCACATTTTCCTTACTAAGATTTTATTGAATACATGGGCCAGTAGATGTAATAAAGGACAACTGAATGCATCATATGTTATTGAGATATATATATTTATAGATATATAAATGTAGGCCATTCTGATTGGTTGATGTGAATTAAAATGAAACAAACCCTCCAACCATCTTTCTTTCTTTTGCTTTTCTTGTAAAAAGAGGGTGTATCTTGTCTCTTCCTTTCTTACCATTTTTCTTTTCTTTTCTTTTCTTCTCATTAAAAGAGGTTTCTTGTTTTTAAATTTCAATAAATTGTCTACTCACCAGTTATTTACTAACATCTGATGAGATGTGTTAATATGTATCGATGTGTATCTGTGCCTAGCCTTGGATTGTTTATATGGATGTGTTTGTGTGAACTAAAATGCATACACCTGTTTGTATGTGTGTGTGTTTGTGTATGAGAGTGTCATCTCAATCACACAGAAGTAAATTCCCCTCTCGCCCACAAACATAGTCAAACAGGCATAAACATATCCAATTTAAAAGAAAAAAAAAAATAAACCAGTTTCTCTGATGATTGCAAATGCTTGAAACCCTGGATCACAAATTCATATCCATACAACTGAAAAAAAAAAAAAAAATATATATATATATATATATATGTGTGTGATTATTTATTCAAAAATTATAACATAAATTTTTGTTTATAATTTTCAAATAAATACTTATATTTGCTCAACTCTGTATTGAGCACTCTTTTAAGAATAGTATTTTTTTGTTTTTGGAATTTATTTCATATACCCCAATCATATATATATATATATATATATATATATATATATATATATATATATATGATTGTGTGTTTGCATGTTTGTGCAATCCAGCTTTGAACTCTTAACTGAGTTTACAAGAAAGCAATATTTTTACCCACTTGCTTGTTCATTATTGTTAGATGTACCTGTCACACTTAATGGGTGTGCAGATGGTGCACTGGATAGCAGCTCAGAATGAGAAAGCAGAGTTCAAATTCCAGTCACGTTCATTATATTCACTTGTGTGCAAATACCTTGGGGAACAGTACGAATCCATCTCAACTATGTGTTAAATCGTAGGATGTGTATCTGTAAAAAAATTATATTCAAAATGTTGTTAATGCAATATTCACTTTCAAAAAAAAAGAACTATTCTTGCAATCCAAAAATGTTTGTTTTAAATAATCCACAAGGTGGATTAAAAAAAAACAAAAAAAAACAATGCACACCTATTAATTGGAATGGTAGCAACATGTTGAAATGACTCCTATAGATGTCTATGTAGCAATGCAGTGTGTGGAGTTCATTATAAGCTTGTGATATTTCTCCAACGTCACTTCTAGTTGTCTGGTGAATCTTTGTCAGTATATATTTTTAAGAACTTGCAGCCAAGGAAGGCGGAAGAGTGTATCTGCCAAAATGTAATAAAAACAACAATGATAAAAATACTTGTGTAAATGATGGTAATTATTCAGTCTTGTTCAACAGACATTTATTAGAACAAGAGAGAATCTGAAAATAACCCCTATAGATGTCTGTGTATCAATGCTATTATATTTTGTTTTTCCTGTTTCAGAATCAATGGGCTGTAAGAAAAACCTTTTGGCTGTCTTCCGTACAACAAATTCATTTACGTTGGATGCCACACCTTGGTGAGTTGATCAGGAAACTTTGATTTTTTTTTTAAATTCCTTTTGATAAACTGGTATTGTGGCCAGTACAGGTAACTTTTTATGACACATTGCAGTTTTTGAAAAGAAAGGTAATCAATTTTTTTCTTCATTTGAAATTATTTTGTTGATATCTGCAATTGGGTACCTATTATATTATCCACTGTGGTCAGTTTCACCAAAGCAAATAAAAACTTTTTAATTTTTAAAAAATTAATGCCATGTCCCTTAACAATAGGCAATTGTGACTATCTATATATCTTTCTTTATTATCAGTAAATTGCCATGATTATATATATATATATATATATATATATATATATCCCATCGCTTAGTAGTACAAAAACTATTTACTGTAAATCCAAGAAAAACGCACACCGTGGCTTTTATAAGAAAGACCACATAGTAGGAATTGATATTAAACTACAAACAAAAATCCTGACCATAAATAAACTCCAAACCCAGACTGCTTCCACCCGGTATAAGATACCTTACACCCCCACCATTTGCTAACACAAACCCACTCTCATTAACAAGATGTCTACTAGAGGAGAACTAACTTGAAAATAAATTTAGAATGATGTTCTGAGACAAGCTGATGATAGCCATGTGAATGGTTTGAAATAGACTATACCTATGTTGAAGTAAATTTTTTTTTTCTGTAAAAAATACATATGCTCTGTTAAAATAAAGCATCAAGATCTTTGTAAATCAGTTTTAATAATTAAAATTACTAGGACCCACCTGGATTATATACCAATAGATTGATTACCTGCTATATATATATATATATATATATATATATATATATATATATATATATATATATATATATATATATATATAGAGAGAGAGAGAGAAAGAGACCTGTTTCATTGAATATTTTAGATAAGTTTTGTCTACTTATTTTCAATTGGATCCTTTCATATTCACAGTTAAGTAAAAAAAAAAAAAAAAATTTTAACTTTTAGACACAGCTATTTTGTCTTTGAAAATGATGAGCACTACAATATTCATCTCAAAATAAACAACACTCTGATAACGACATTGTGCTATGAAGAAAGTACTCAGAATAAAATAATATGTATCAACACGATAATTTTCTCTCTTCATTAATAACATGAAAAAGTTTGTCCATGAATAAAAAAAAAAAGGATCAAATTAAAAATGAGTAGAGGCAGAACTTGTTTAAATTATTCAAACAAACATGTCTCAATGAGAACATTCTACCAAAATATAGGCTATATATATATATATATATATATATATATATATATATATTCTTACACACACTATGCCTCTAAAAAGAAATCACTTCTACAAATACAAGAAAAATATCAAAAGCTTGATTGCACTGATTTTTCATTCATCTTCAATGAAACTGACTGGCATTTGTTTACATTCGTAAAAACGATATGCTAGAATTAGCAGTTTCTCTCTGCTGAGTGCTGATGGCCTAGGGGTAGAAAATCCGACCGACACCAAATCGGTCAGGTTTTGACCCTGGCTTTAGCTTTCGGATGTCTAGTCACACTGAGAAACTGATACAGCAAAACAGTACTGTCTGCGAATGATATATATATATATATATATATATATATATATATATATATATACGCACACTATATATTAAATAACGTGGTAGATTTGTCCCTTTTAGTCTTGATAGTCAAGGACGATAACTGTTATGAGCCAACACCACAGATTGGTGTTATATGGACCAGCAAGGCAGGGGGACATTCCTTACTGCTCTTGTCTGTGACAAAGAAAAATCATACAAAAGTTCTATTGGTTTTCTTGTTTAGTAACTGCAGCCTACAAAGACTTAAGAAGCCCTTTTGCCTTCCAGTTACTTCCTGGGAAATTAAAGGTTCACAACATTTTTAATTTAACCCCCTCCCCTTTTATCTCCTTGTCTTTGTTTAATGTCTGTTTTCATTTGCAGTGGCTGGGTTAAAGGTGACGAATCCGACTCTGCGCAATTCATTTGTTTCAAACCCAAATTTGATGATGGTGCCCTACTGACTGTGGTGAGTTGTTGCATAAAATTTGGATGAAAGTGTAGATACTGTTTTCAGTGACACCTCAAAATTTTACTTTTTTTTTTTTCTTTCTTTTCATCAATAATCAACAGCTGATTTACAAATATTGCTGCTTTGTGTTTATAAAAATGAATATCCACTTTTTAATATATATTGTGCATGTGAGGAAGATAGGCACACACTCATTAAAAAGAGAAACCGCAAACATTTTTGGTTGTAAATTTCAAACAGTTACTAGGTGTTATCTGATTGCATCTTCTTAATCTACATGATTAAAGAAACTTAGCAGTTTTTATTTCATCAAAATATCTCAAACCGTTTAATTTTAGCAGATTTTTTTTATTTTTTCACATGTGCTCGACATTTTTTTGTCTATTATGAATTAGGACAAAATACCATATTTGGACTCCTATATTTTAAAAAGCAATTAAGAACAACAGTTAAAATTATACTAGCTTTTTAGGTACATAATAAAATTACAGATAGTATCACTGCATATTAAATAAATTGTCTGAATATGCAAATTTTATAAATCAAAACTTCTGCAAAGATGTGCAAACAACTCACAACCTGAGGTTTGACATTTCATAAAACTGGAAATAACACCCACATTCATCCCAAATTTAAAATATCACATTATAACTATACCAGTAACATGCCTAATGTTTTGGGGGGGAGTGATAGAATGGATATATTCTGGATTATTCCACTTCAAAATTGAAAAAAATTGCTTTTTAACCCTTTGTCACAAGGTATTTGAAAGGCCAATTTTAGACTTGCTTGAATTATCATAAAATGAATACTTCTTACACTAGAAACACCAAATTTCATATCTAGCCATTTCTGGGGGTGCTCTTTCCATTTATCATGGTTAAAATGACATAAGATCAACAGATTAGAATGTATATGGAGCAGATACTGAACAAGTACAGTCCTGACTCAACATAAACAATTTCTGGACTGTAGAGAGAGAGAAGCTTAACACACGCCAAGCAATACCCACTAATGAACATAAGAAAACAACAGAAAACTCACCATATCATGAAGTGATATTCAACCACTAAATTTGTAACTGAAATCATTAAAATAAAAATATTTTGTCACAATTTGATCAAAAAGTTGAAGTTCTGACACATGTTACTGCTTATCTAGGGATTGGAACTATGAAATCACCAAAGTGTCTCAATTTTTAAACTGTAATGTTCCTCTCACATTATGCACATAAAAATAAACAACACAGGCATAAAATTAATCAAAGTTTATTTGGAAATTTTCAGTAATGGTGGGCTGGGTGTTGGGATACCTCTTCACTGAGTAGTCAAAAGTAAGTCTTGGTATAATCTTCATACAATCCCTTCAAATAATCTAATTGAGGCACTAACCAAGTTCTTCTAGTCTGACTAGTATATCTTTGCTGGTGTATCCAGTTTATATAGTTCAAGTATGAGCCCATTTGTTACTTCGCACATAAAAGCATTGGATCCGACAAAACACTGAGGAGTCAATCCAACACTTTCACATCTTTCACCTATGAACCCCAAATTTGTTACCTCATGGTACAATGCAGGACGATCCACTTTTGGACAATTCTGAACTTCTGCTACAACTTTCTCAATAAGGTGTATCCATCTGTTCTTAGGAAAGATTGGGAACAATTTATGTAGCCAAGTAATCATCATCTTCAAAAAGAAAAAAAAAAATGAATTTATAATCCTATCCCATTTTGTCGAAGTATTACTTAATAGTCATCTACAAATTATTGTCTACGTTTTCTTACTGAATTTGAGTTTATTTGCAGTTCATAAAAAAAATTGTCCTAAATACAATCAGAGATAAATATAAATTTAGAGTCATCCATACACCTGAGTAACAAATAAGGAAATACTAAAATATTTTCTCAACAAACCTATTTCCACAATGGTCTTTAAAACTGACACATTAAAATATTTTAGGATAAAATAAACAATCATACTCTGTATAAAATAAATATTACTAAGAAATAATAATAAATTAGGAAAATGAATTCAAAAATCATAAAGTATAGTAAGAAAATTGTTTGAAGAGGTAACTTTAAACAAAATGTTACTTGGTAACTGAAATGCTCATAATTATTGTGAGAATACTACAAAAACATAAGACATTCTAGAATTTTTTTCTAGAATGTTTTTCTTATCTCATTCTTTGAATATGAACATTTTTTCGATCAATAAGTCTTTTTATTTTATTTTTTTTTTTTTTCGTGATTTGAATCTGAGCATAAAGTAAACAAATCAATTTTTGTTTCATATTTTTTTATGACAAAAACTGTTTTTAAATCCCATTTACATTTTACATATCAGAAAATTAATATTTAAAACAAATTCTTATCCTTTTCCTTCAAAATTTCGTCCATAGAAAATATGCGGGTCGATACTTGAGTGTCCATGTTGACGCTGTATATTGACTGTCGAGTGGAGTTGAAATGATGGCCGAGCAAGTCGCACATGGTTACACATAATCACACCCGCGCAAAATGGAACTATCGTTACATATTTGGTTTTGATTTAGTTTCATAGATTATTAAATGAGCATTTTAATGATATATCTTATGTTTTTATTTTCACAAGAAGCATTTGAATTTTACGATCAAGCTTTTCATTTGAATTGTTTACAAACTTTTTATTAAAATTAAAAAATATAAAATATATGAAAATGAAGCTTATAATGTTAACTTTCAAACTAACGTGTTACCAAAATTGTAATAAACCCTGCGGAGTGCGCTTGTTTCAAAATTTGAGGAAGTCTAAACTGCCGTCAGTGAAAAAAATGGCTAAAATTTTGTGAAATCACCAAAATGTCTATTTTTAAACTGTAATATTCCTCGCACACTGTAGTACATATAAAAATAAATAAGATAGAAACAAAGTTCATGAAATAAGCTTTTATTTGGTTTGCATTATGTTTTTATGGAGATATTGAATGAAATAACACGGCGAGTTGAATATATGCCTTTTTTAGTGTTTAGTTAAGAATTTCATCAGCTGTAAGCTGAGTGTTGGGATACCTACTATAAGACAAAAAAAAAAAAATGGGGTGTATAAATCAACAAGATTTATATAACCGAGGTTTATTCAGGAACGGTTTCGTATAAGAATCTGCTAGCGTTCAGACTAATGGCCATTCCCTTGTAGTCTAATTTTATGGCTCTTTGTTTCCAAGTTGGAGTCGGGATCTCAAACTTCTTCAAACAGCAAATTACAGAATACTGATAATGCATTTGTCTCTCTCTCTCTCTCTCTCACTCTCACACACACACACACATTATATAGAGATTTTCAATTCTTCCACTCTGCTCAATTTATCTAATAGCCTGGAACAAGGCATATGATCAGGAGTTCTTCATGCCAGCAAATCATATAACATAATGGAAGTGTATCTCTGCCTCAACTGCTGCTCTCTGTGTGTCTTCTCACTTCTCGGGATCTCTGCATGGCAATTTATGGAGTCCAACCTCCAAAAACCAGGTTCGGTTGGCTTGTTCTGGATTGCTTTCAAATCTCTTATCATCCAATCAAATCTCTCCACTGGTGCTGATGGGTGGCCCTTGTATTTCCAAATATAATATATAATCCAATAATAACATCCAATACAGCCATAAGCACATTACACCATTTGCACATCTTACAGCACCAAGCATTCCCAAGAAGTCACCCATCTAGGAATTGACCCGGCTTAACATTGTTTAACTTTGGAAACCAGTGTTTCAATATGATATGGCCATAATCCCTAGTGCCCAGTGAAGTAAATATAATGATGGTTGTTTACTCATTAGCAAGCATACATTAGGGCAGTGGGCCAATCCTTGTTGCAGACGCCTTCTCAGGCCCAACATTGGTTTATACTACAAATGTGTTGAACAGACATTAGTTACAGTTTATATCCACCTAATTTCTTTTTTTTTTTTTTTTTTTTGTTTGTTTTTTTTTTTTTTTTTTTTTTTTTTTGTATGAAATTCTGATTAGGTATGAAACCACCTGTTCTCCCCCCAATTATGGGTTAAATAGTAAAACTTGTATCACTAAACTGTTATTATCTCAGAAGAAAATTCTCATCTAAAAATATTCTCTGGCTTTAAATAACATGTAAAGAGTTGACAAGTTTTAAAAAAACAAACCAATCAATATGTATTTATTTATTTCTCACTCTCTCTCGTATGCAATATGTTTTCAGGTTTGGTCCAGTCAAGATTGATCCCTTTCGACATCGTGGGGACACAGAATGAACAATGGCTTGCAACACACCACTTTGAATTTTTTTTTTTTTTTTTTTTCCCTAAAAATTTGTTTTTTGTTATTTTTACCTTTATTTTATTTATTTATCGTTCTGAAAAAAAATGTTAGGGTGATTTCACCATTTTGACTGAGAAGGGCGGACTGAACGCACACAACCCATTGGATAGGCTCGGTCCAATCAATCGGCTGGTCCCGTCATACCCTAGCACATGGATCTTTCTTTTCTCCCGAACGTAGTATTCAATTTGCTTTTGCACACTCCCAACCCCCCCCCAACCCTTTTATCTTATATGTGTTAGAAGGCGGAGGCTGAGGGTCAATTTCTGATTAAGAGGAAAAATGGGCATTTTACTACTGACATTGATTAGATTGTGTTTTTACCAGAATTTGCACAGAGCCTGAAGAAATCTTGTTTTGACATAAAGTATACTGGAATTGTATCCCCGTCTCAGCCAAAAGATAACTCACCAAATGGGTTTTCCCCTTTGGCCTCTCATTCCCACCACAAGTTGGACTCCTTTCTGGTGGTGGTGAATAGGACCAATGAAAAATATATACTTATCATGAATTCTTCCTTCAAAAAATCCAAAAGGTATTTATCAGATTCCGACTCGGAGATTGACACAGAGTTTCTAAGATTCATTATTATTAACTCAGTAGAAGAAATCAAATTGGATAAGTTATCACCTCTCCTGATAGAGAAAATCATATCAAGTAGGTCGAATCCAAAAAAAATCTAAAAGAAAACTTCGAAATGGTAACTTGCTAGTTGAAGTTGAAAGAAAAAAACATGCGGAAGATTTAATCAAAATGCATAAATTTCATAATATTAAATGTAGAGTGTATCCATATGAAAAATTAAGCACTTCAAAAGGTGTTATAAGAAGCCGCGAACTTTCGTTAGCAACACAAGAAGAATTGAAAGGACATTAAAAAAAACAGGGTGTAAAGGAATATAAGAGAATATCTATTCGAAGAAACAATGATATTATAGAGACCCATATATATATATACTAACGTTTGAAAAACCGATAATACCAAAAGAAATCAGGATTGGCTATACTATAGAAAGGGTAAAGCAATTTATACCAGCTCCCCTGCAGTGTTTCAAATGCCAAAACTTTGGACATCACAAAGACATTTGCAGAGGACACCAAGTGTGTGGGAAGTGTAATGAATGTGATCCAAATCACACAGAGAATGAATGAGGTAATGTGAAATGCGCTAACTGCCATGAAGAACATCATGCCTTTTCAAGGAACTGTGATAGCTACAAGAGAGAAAAGGAAATAATGTATGTAAAGCACACGAAAAAATACCTTACCTAGGAGCCAGAAAAATTCTTGAAAGTTATATGGGAACAAAAACCCATGCTAATATAGTACAAAAGGCAAATCCAAAACCCCAGGACATCACTTAAATAGATAAGTATAAAAAAAACTTATAGAAAAATTAATAAATTTGAATACAAATGGATGGCGAACATTCCAAGAAAATCTTAAGAGTGTATTCCACAGAAAGAAAACAAACTGAGTCTTGTACGAAAACAAAATTAAATAAGGATACCAATGTAGAAATGCCCATAGAAAATTGACTGAATCCATAAATAAAAAAATGACAAAGATCGCCGATCTGACCTCCGGATATTAACAATGACATAATTGAAAATAAAATAAAAGATATTGCTATTAAAAAGACAAAACGCTTTTTAAAAAATTACACAGCCCACCCCGATAAGCACGTAAAACAAATTTGAGGAAACGGAGATTGAAAATAAAACTACACAAACAAGCAAACCTCAAAATAAAAAAAAAAAATAAATCTCAAGAAGTTGATATCAGAGGTCTTCAAATTTGCTAAAATAACCAACAAACTCACAAGTCTTTAAATTAAATGACCAAAATATAATCTAATGGAATCTCAGAGGGTCAATTATTCTGAATTGTTGCTGCTTATAAATACCAATACTGTCCAGCAAACTCATATGCCTTCAAGAGACTGACTCTGAAAAGCAACAATACCATCAACATTAAAAAATCACCACTATATAAATTATATTAAACATCACACCAATAGACCTTGTGGTCCCAGATCATCAGTAATCAATTCGAATAATAATATTCTATACAGCTTAAAAAAGTTTATATCATTTTTAATAATAATAATATCCCATCCAAAAAATTCTGGTGCGTTGTCAGCGAAATCATTATACATTTCTCCAAGCCATATACCCTTAGATGTTTTAAATCTTGTCTAGAATTATCTTTAAGAAGTGGCAAAATCATTGAGAAAATACACTAATAATAAACTACAAAACCTACCATCAGCAATCCTTCCAAAAACAATAACAAGTGTGTTCATTATTTATATATTTTTAGTGGAAGAATCCCCAATATGTAACAACTCAAAAGAATCGGACATATACTAAATAATTTGATAGAACAATTACCAAGACCCTTCATTATAATGGGAGACTTCAATAGCCACAATGAGATATGGGGAAGGAAGAAGACAGATAAAAAGGGAAAAATAATAAAGTCACTATTAAATAAACATCAGTTGTGCATGTACAATAATAGATCAAACATATATCTGCATCCAGCAACAGGCACATACTCTGCAATAGACCTATCAATATGTGACCCTAATCTGTTTTGACTGGAAAGTACATGATAACATATGTGGAAGTGACCACTTTCCGATTCTATTGGAAAGCAAGACCAATATATTAAATAAAAGAACTCTGAGTTGGAATCTGAAAAAGACTAATTGGGATGGATTTAAAACATCATGCCTTACCAAACTAACCCTAGAAGCCAAGAAAAACAAAGAGGAAGACATTCTATACTTTCCAAACAAACTGTTAAATATACCCGAAAGATATATAGCAAAAAGCTCCACCTCCTCAAAATACAATAGGCCATGGTTCAATGAGGAATGCCAAAAAAGCTGTGAGACTACGCAGATCTGCATTAAAGAAATTTAAAATAAATCCAACAAGAAAAAACTTAAACACTTATAAAAACAGCAGAGCCAAAGCCCGAAAAATCATCAAAGACTCCAAGTGAAATACATGGCAAAATTACGTTGCCAAAATAAATAATAAAAAAAAACCAAAAAAAAATAACTGGAGATGATTCGAAAAATAACTGGCAAAAAATAGCAATTTCTTCCCAAAGCAAAAATTTTCATCTTATTCACAATAATCAGAAGATTACTGACAGGAAAGATATATAACAAATCATCTATCCGAAACTTTCTACAAAAATTCATCCACCAAAACCAAAACAAAAATTTTCAAATCATCAAAACAAAAGCAGAAAAAAAAAAAAATCAAATTTCAAAACAAAAATACTGAAAGCTCCAACCAACCTTTCTCTGATCTGATTGGAAATAGAACTAAAAGAATCCTTCAACAAGGCCCATAATACTGCAGTTGGACCAGATAAAATTCACTATCAATTCTTAAAAGAACTACCTGAAACCACCAATAAATTACCTCCTACAAATCTTTTCATTGCTAATATATGGATAAATGGTGACATCCCTAAATATGGAAACAAACCAAAGTTTTTACCGATACCAAAACCTTTAAAAGATAATACAAATGCAAAAAACAAATCCATTACTTTTAGCAGTTGTTGTGCAAACACCAATTTTCATTGCTAATTTTCCAGTTCCAATTTTCCGTGCCAGATTGATTTGGTATCTTGAAAGCAATAAATTGATAAAGGAATATCAGTCTGGTTTTAGAAGACGAAGAAACCCTATAGATCATCTGATCTGATTGGAAGCCTTTATCAGAGAGGTTTCTATTAAAAAAGAAAATCTAGTGATATTTTTTTTCGATCTCGAAAAGGCATATAACACAACGTGGATGTACGGCATAGTTAGAGACCTTAAAAACCTTGGCCTAGAAGGTAGAATGCCTATATTTATATAAAAAAAAATTCCTACAGGACAGTACATTTAACGTTAGGATGGGAAATATCTTCTCTGAAGAAAAAAAAAACCCCCAAAAAACAAGAAATGAGTGCACCTGAAGGCAGTGTATTGTCTGTCACACTATTTAGTATCAAGATAAATGATATTATAAAAAAATATAAATAGCGGAACAGACTGTATTTAGTATGGTAAAAAAACATAAATAACTTTGTTTTTGGATGACTTCCTGATATGTTATAGAGCAAAAAAACATGAACCATATAGAAAGATAACTCCACATCTGCCTTGATAAACTCAATAAATGGACGACAGAATGGACTAAGATTTTCAAAAGAAAAAAAATGAAATGTGTCCACTTCTGCAACCAACATAAACTCCACCTTGATCCAGTACTGAAATCCCACTTGTAGATCAATACAAATACCTAGGAGTTATTTTTTACCAGAAATTCTCCTTCATTCCCCATATTAAATACTTGAGAACAAAATGTAATAAAAACAATACAATTACTCAGAACCATAGCACACACAGATTGGGGAGGAAGCAAAGAAACATTATTGAAATTGTATTGCTCTCTAATCAGATCAAAACTTGATTATGGCTGCTTTACATATGGAGCAACCAGAAAAAGATACTTGAAAGAATTACATACCATACACGAAGAAGGACTTAAGACTAGCCCTTGGGACATATAGCACCTCCCCTATATACAGAGGCAAATGAACCATCTCTTAAACTAAGATGTGAAAAACTTGCTCTGCAATATTACCTAAAACTCTCATCATGCCCTCTAAATCCAGCTTTCAATACTAAAAATTTCCAACCACAGTTCATAGAGTTTTTTTCAGTAAAAAGAAATGTCCATCAAAACTTTTGGTTTACGGATAAAAAAATCATAGAAGAAAAAATAAATAGATACAACACAAATTCACAAATCAATTATATCTTCTTACACCCCACCTGGATTATAAATCAGCCTAAAGTAATTCTCAACGTTACAAAATATCCGAAATTCAAAACAAACCCAATGGTATACCAATCCGAAATACTCAATATAAAAAATAACTACCCAGACCATCTTTGTGCACATACAGATGGAGCAAAAAACGAAAATAAAGTTGGATGCACTGCCATACTAAAAGATCATAAGAAACAGAAAAGAATTACAAACATACTGTGTTTCCATATATAAAGTGCTGAAATAATTATGTTAATTTGACATAATTGACATAATAACCACAAACACAAATAAATTCATTATTTTCACAGACTCTTTGTCTGCACTTACTGCCTTAAAAAAAAAAAACGTTACTGACCCTTTAAACACACAAATTAACAGAGTATATCATTTATCAAAAAATAAAGAAATAATTTTTGTTGGATCCCAAGCCACCTTGGTATACCTCCATGGAAATGACTGGGCAGACTTGAAGAAGCAAAAGAAATTATGAAAGATACAATAGCAAAAAAAAAAATACCATAAACAATTATAAAATGGTAGTGAATAGAATTATCTTTAAGAAATGGCAAAATCATTATAAATAAACTAATAACAAACTACCCAAAAATGATAAAACCTGCCATTGGAGAATGGAACAAAAAATACAAGAATAAAAGAGAACAAACTTGTGTTGGACCCGTCTTCACATATTATTTTACACCTACATAAGATTAAACATGATTTTTCCAGATCTTATATATTTCAGTATCTGTCTATATTTCTGAGATGAGGTATTATGTACACTATTTACATTATTCGGACTATTGTCCTCATCTTTGTCACCATATTTATTACATTTCGGTCATTCTTCACTCCAACCTTCTTCAGGTGGTTGGAATGCCGAACCAAACCCTTTATTTCGCTCACTGGGGTAGACTGTTCTAGTTCCACGTGCCATGTTTTGTGGATGTCAGTTATCTCCTGTTAATTTCCCTCTGAAAGTTCTCCACTGCCCTAACCAGGTATTGAACCCACACTCTTTGGGTCCTTAACACATGGCACAGTGGATAAAGGCGTTAGTTAGATCCAGGGCATGTTCATATTCAATGTCTGTCTTTTCTCTTCTGACTTTTTGTACCCTTTCACCCGCATGTCTATCATGTCAGCCTGCACGCACAAATAAACATTCTATAATTTAAACGCTTTATGAAACTAATCTTTAAATGTTTTCTTCTTGTAACTGTAATACTTTTCTTAGTACATGCATTGTCATTTGTTTTATATTGTTTTGTGTTACTCATTTATTAATTGGACTCGTATTCGAGTATTGGTCCTGATCTGGTGGCAAGGCTTCAGTCACATACCCACTGCCATAACCGTCCTGGGTACTCCATCCAACAGCAAGGCCTCTGATCAGGAGGCTTTGAGGAGCATGGAACCACCTCTTAATTGCTGTTGTTCCCAGGTCCACCCTGACCCGGGGTGGTAGTACCTGTTAGGGTCCCAGCTATGGGCAAATAGTTAACCCCCAAACTGGGGTCAGAACACTATGAAAGTGTAAAAAAAGGTTTTAATGCCAGCAATATATTTTTGAAGAATAAAAAATATTATCAGCAATTGTTGGCATTAAATAATCCATTAAAACAAAGCAAACCAAACTACCACTGTAAGGTTGCATTTTTGCGTCTTTTCTATAAATACTTTCATGGTAATTGTTCGGATGAGCTCTTCGCTATGATATCTAGGCTATTTGAGTTTAAGTATAGTTCAAGACTGGCGTCGAGATCTCATCAATTTAGAGTTGCATTGGCTAAATGTAACCGTAAGTCCTATGATAAGTTTCTTTTCTGGCACTTCCACTTGTGGAACTTCCTTCTGACTCTATGCTTTCCAGCCAACTTTAAGCTGTAAGAATTTAAATGCAATGGCAATTGCTATCTGCCGTCCTCCTGATTAATTTATGGTCATCATTATTGTTTCTGTTACTAATTCTTCCCCACCCTGTAACCCCCTTGGGTTTTAATGGTTTCACTGCCTTGCAAGGGGTGATGGCGAGATAAGAAACATCTGTTACAGGGACTGTTGATGCCATAGCTATGGAAAGCAAAGATCCATCTACAAGTAATTCCTGTGCCATAACTAAAACTTAATGTTATCTTTGTGGCGGATGTCGCTACGTGTCACAAATGCCAAAGAAGTGGGCAGTGAGTCGGTCGATTGGAGCTTCGGCAACAACCTTTACTCCATCTTATACACTGGCAATGACATCAACTGGTTTGTCAAAAATACCGTTTTAGACATCCCTCCACAATACAAACATTCATTTCAAATAAAAAGTGATTGCAAGCAAAAAATAAATAAGAAAAAATCAAATTTATGTACAATCTGCAAAGCAATCACAACTGAGTTACAGAGACTGCACCCATGCTTGATGGTGTCTCTATTGTGTCCAATGTTAAATCTTTCATTACACAAATTCCCAAATGTTTTCAAGTGTTCCAACACTTGTTGACTATGTTGCAAAATAAAGAATATTGTTAGAAATTACATCAAAATTGTTTGTTTTTTTGGCTTTAATAAATTTAGTCTGTACTTTATTATGAGAACTTGTCAATATTATATACATATATCTATCCTCATAATCTTTCCCTCCTACCACCTCATATCATTAATCTCCCACTCCTCAACCATCATAACCATTTTAATTTTGAATTAAGTTGACCCAGGTGCAAAAATCATAAAAACTATGAGCTACAGTCGCATATCCAGTCATGTATGAAATCTTAGGATTATAGTTAGAATTGCCAAAAACACACTTTGAAGGAAACGGTGAAAACTATCTGCCAAGGTATGTAAAGGTTTCCTATCCAAATTCCTCATGCAAACTTACAAATGATTTTGTTTGAGAGCATTACACCTGTGTTGTAATGACCATGTCAGCAGAGCTTAGTATACACAGCTGCATCCAATGCGGAGCAGTAAGGACGATTTGGGGGAGGGGTCATCTTCGAAAGGGTTATCTTTTGCAAGGATACACACAGACTCTTGTATAAATTGAATCTAAGTCAATGTTTTTAATTCTAATGTAAAACTTGTCTGTTAACTCAAGTTTAAAACCAGACCCATATCTACCTTTTTGATTCTAGTCTAAACTGGACCGATGTCGACATTTGAATCTAGTGCAGTGGTTTTTCATCTCTTTTGAGTCACAAACAACTTTAGCCATAAACCCCTTTAGACACAGACCCTAGTTTGTCACGGTCCCCTATAAAATCTTGCCCTTTATAGACAGATACGCAGACAAGTAGGTACTAATAGTCTGTTTGGTTTTTCACAACACTTGTATGAATATTTCTCTATACTGCACCCTCATGCACCTTACACAAACATCACTTTTCAGTCATCTATGTTTGAAAGAAATTGTGATCAAATTATCCTCACCAGTATATAAAAAGATAATCAAGTCGTAATAAACTATGGCAATTAAGAATTATCACTTGCTCTTATGGCGTGGCAAAAGATGGCGGTCGTGCAGACAATGATGAAACATGTTTAAATGGTAAAGATGGACACAACAGGAAGTCGAGAGATACTTAGAGGTCGGTACTGTAAGAAGTGGCTGTGAGTTTTTTCTTTCAATGGTAAAGCGTTGATTGAGACAAAGGTTATATAATGAATAGAAATGTTAATTTTTATCTAATCCACAAAACCCATACCTATGGGGTCCATTTACCACAGGTTTAAGAAGCCCTTTTCTAGAGCAAAACCAAACATATCTATATTAAGTATTGTGATAAATACTATTTTTTTAGTTTAGTATTATCTAAATCAGTGACAGTATCGGGGTTCGGCTGATTTACTGTCTATTAACAAAGATTTTATATCCCAATTTTAACCGCAGATTAAACTGTAGACTTTTAGATCTTTGATTCTCAGAGTCTGGAAGCTGATCTCTCATCTGCTTAAGCCCTAATTGGAGGTAAAACTAACTTGTAATATTAAATGACTCTAAAACAAAGCCAGTAACATCTACCTTCACCAAACAGACTCTGAATTTCTTCCAGTGATGATGAACAGTTGTATTTTTAATGAGACTTGTGAGTTATTCCACTAGACATTCATAAAAAACCATTGGTAGGGGCTGCTCCTTAAACTTATAAATTGGCAATGATATTCTTACTCGTTCTCTTTCCTCTCTTACAATTCTGGTTATGTGATGTTGTCACATGCTGCTTTGTCCCTCTCCCCCACTGGGGCATGTTCATATTGAATGTCTGTCTTTTCTCTTCTGACTTTTTGTACCCTTTCACCTGCATGTCTATCATGTCAGCCTGCACGCACAAATAAACATTCTATAATTTAAACGCTTTATGAAACTAATCTTTAAATGTTTTCTTCTTGTAACTGTAATACTTTTCTTAGTACATGCATTGTCATTTGTTTTATATTGTTTTGTGTTACTCATTTATTAATTGGACTCGTATTCGAGTATTGGTCCTGATCTGGCGGCAAGGCTTCAGTCACATACCCACCGCCATAACCGTCCTGGGTATGATGATAAACTCCATCCAACAGCAAGGCCTCTGATCAGGTGGCTTTGAGGAGTGTGGAACCACCTCATAATTGCTGTTGTTCCCAGGTCCACCCTGACCCTGGGTGGTAGTACCTGTTAGGGTCCCAGCTATGGGCAAATAGTTAACCCCCAAACTGGGGTCAGAACACTATGAAAGTGTAAAAATAGGTTTTAATGCCAGCAATATACTTTTGAAGAAAAAAAATATTATCAGCAATTGTTGGCATTAAATAATCCATTAAAACAAAGCAAACCAAACCACCACTGTAAGGTTGCATTTTTGCGTCTTTTCTATAAATACTTTCATGGTAATTGTTCGGATGAGCTCTTCGCTATGATATCTAGGCTATTTGAGTTTAAGTATAGTTCAAGACTGGCGTCGAGATCTCATCAATTTAGAGTTGCATTGGCAAAATGTAACCGTAAGTCCTATAAGTTTCTTTTCTGGCACTTCTCACTTGTGGAACTTCCTTCTGACTCTATGCTTTCCAGCCAACTTTAAGCTGCAAGAATTTAAATGCAATGGCAATTGCATCTGTCATTCTCTTGATTAATTTATGGTCATCATTATTGTTTCTGTTACTAATTTTTCCCCACCCTGTAACCCCCTTGGGTTTTAATGGTTTCACTGCCTTGCAAGGGGCGATGGCGATTTTTTTTTTTTTTATATATATATATATATATATATATAAGAAAAACATCTGTTACAGGGACTGTTGGTGCCATAGCTATGGAAAGCAAAGATCCATCTACAAGTAATTCCTGTGCCATAACTAAAACTTAATGTTATCTTTGTGGCGGATGTCACTACGTGTCACAAATGCCAAAAAAGTGGGCAGTGAGTCGGTCGATTGGAGCTTCGGCAACAACCTTTACTCCATCTTATACACTGGCAATGACATCAACTGGTTTGTCAAAAATACCGTTTTAGACATCCCTCCACAATACAAACATTCGTTTCAAATAAAAAGTGATTGCAAACAAAAAATAAATAAGGGAAAATCAAATTTATGTACAATCTGCAAAGCAATCACAACTGAGTTACAGAGACTGCACCCATGCTTGATGTTGTCTCTATTGTGTCCAATGTTAAATCTTTCATTACACAAATTCCCAAATGTTTTCGAGTGTTCCAACACTTGTTGACTATGTTGCAAAATAAAGAATATTGTTAGAAATTACATCAAAATTGTTTTTGTTTTTTTTGGGGGGGGGGTTTATTTAGTCTTTACTTTATTATGAGAAATTGTCAATATTATATATATATATTTATCCTCATAATCTCCCACTCCTCAACCATCATAACCATTTTAATTTTGAATTAAGTTGACCCAGGTGCAAAAATCATAAAAACTATGAGCTACAGTTGCACTTCCAGTCATGTATGAAAACTTAGGATTATAGTTAGAATTGCCAAGAAAATACTTTGAAGGAAACGGTGAACACTATCTGCCAAGGAATGTAATATTTTTTCATATACAAATAAGTTCTGATAATAAAAAAAAAATTCATATTGAACCAAAGAAGTGAATTAACTGAGAATTGTAAAAATACCTGTTAACATGGCTCAAAACTGGGATGACTGCATTAGAGATGTGTTCATAACCAGTTTGCGCTCTAACTTCATTCTATAGCACCTTTTAGAAAACAAAACCCTTGATTTACACATGACAGTTAATCAAGCCAGGGTTTTCTATTCAGGCCAGAAAAACTATTTTTTCATACCCACTGTTGGTGCCATAGCTACGGAAATCAAAGATCTATCTACAAGGAATTCATGTGCCATGACTAATACTGAATGTTATTTTTGCGGCGGATCTCGCCATGTGTCACAAAAGAAAGGGCATTGTCTCGGTCGGTTGGTGCTTTGGCAACAACCTTTACTCCATCTTATACACCTGGCAACTGCATCAACTGGATTCTCAAAAATACTGTTTTAAACATCCCTCCACAATTAAAAAAAAAAAAAAGTGATTGATTCATGTGCCATAAGTGTGTCAGTCGGCTGGTGTCTTGAGAACCTTTACTCCATCTTATACACTGGCAGCCATATCAACTATATTGTCAAATATACCAGTTTAAATATCTCTCCACAATAAAAACAGGGCTTAACTGCTATATATAAATCAAGGTTTTTACACAAAGAAAAAAATCTATTGAATAATCAAATTTTAATCTTTATTTCTTCAGTTGAGAGGTGAACTGAAACGTCAGTCTGGATATCATCTGGTTGCAAATTCATGTACCATTGGCAAGGCACTCAGAGTTGCGTATAGTGACTGCATACACGGTTGATGGTGTCCGTGATTTGCCAAATGTAGAAGCTTTCATTACACAGATTCACAAATGTCTTTAGGTATCCCAACACGTGTTCACTCTGCAAACAAAAGAATATTGTCAGAAATTACATCAAAATTTTTTCTTTTTTTTACTAAATTTATTCTGTACTTTATTATATGAGAAATTGTCAATATTATATACCTATATCTATCCTCCTTATCCTCATAAACTTCCCTTCCTACCACCTCAGTCATTCATCTCCCACACCTCACCCATCATAACCATTTTAACATTAACACACTACTTTGAGAGGATCTCGAGCCTTTTGTTGCATGTATGTATTAAGAATGTAGAAAAGCAACACACGGTATGTAAGGATTGGTGTATTATGTATGGGTGTATGTTCCAATATAAACAATAAAAGCATTAAATGATCCACAGAGGTGTTGATATGCTGCTAAACAAAATCAACCAACTGTTCATTCATCTTCTTCCTCCTCTTTTATGAATCATGTCTCTTCCAGATTTGATCAATCATGGCTCTCCACAACTTCTATCTCACATTGCTCCTGCTTTGCCATCCATTCACTTCTGTTATGTGCTGTGTCCTTTAAGGACGTGAATGATCATAGCTCTACATGAATTCCTGTCTTTTGTCGCTTTCAGTAATGATTTCACCCTCTACTATCTTGCTCTATCCTTGTTCTGCACACAACTCTGTTAAGTAGTTGACTCACAGTTTCACCTGCTTCTCTTGCCATCAATCCAACCTGCTTATAGTCCAAACAAGAGTGAATGAAAATGATTTTGTCGAATGATTTGACCCTCTACTATCTTGCTCTATCCTTATTTTGCCGTTCAGGCACACAACTCTGTTAAGTAGTTGACTCACAGTTTCACCTGTTTCTCTTGCCATCAGGTATATTTAGTGAATGTCCAGTTCTAAACTGCACACTTTTCAATTGATTAAATTAAATAAATTCTAGAACAATGAATAAACAAATCAAGTGTAAACAAGATCAGGTAACTTGTTCTTCTTACCTGTCTGTAAGGTGAGCAGGCATGGCGGAAGTGTTCAACTGCCTCTTCATAGCATTCTGTGTCTGTAATTTCTTCGGAGGTGTTCAACAATCTCTCAGCCAATCCATTTTCCTGTGCGATGCTTGCAACAATGTCATGGAAAATGTGCCTGATCAAATTATGTTCCTGTTAAAATAAAATTTAAAATAAATGATGTATTTATGGGATAGTGAAAGATGCCTTCCAAAAGATAATCAAAGTATTAAGAAACAGGAAAATTTCATTAGAAACAAGGAAAAGCACACTGAACTGTTACGCAATATCAGTCCTCCAAAATGGCAGTGAATGCTAGATAATCTTCCCACAAATGAAGAAGAGACTTGAAGCAAAAGAAATATGGTTCTACAAAACGATGCTGAGAATATTATCGACTGAACACGTGAGCAATGACAGTTTTAGAGAAAATGAAAACCAAAGCGGAACATACTTAACATCAGAAAGAAATAGTTGAAATTTCTAGGGCAAATAATGAGGAAAGAGGGCTTGGAAAATTTTATACTCACAGGACAGATAGAAGGCAAGAGGGACAAAGGAAATTAATGTATAACCTACATAGCAAGCTTGTGTAAATGGATGACCGAACAGGGTTTCAGAGAGATAACAAACAGTCAAAATTTATTAAGGAAATTGTGGAGAGCCATGATTGCCAACATGCTGAAGAGACAGCACGTGGATGAAGATTTATACATAAGATCAGTTGTTTCAAAGTCCTATGAATCAATATTAGAACTTCCAGCCTAGTCTGTTGAATGCATTTCCATATAAAGGCATGGATCCATCTCTCCCCATCCCCACCAGCTATGGGTTAAATAGCAGGTTCAACTGATGCTCTCTAATCTTAGGTGGAATCTAATCTAGAAGGACTACTTTGAATTAAAAATAAAGGAAAAGGCAACTGGAATGACACTGCCCTTTCTCAAAAGATCGTGGCAATTGACAGATAATAAAGAAAAGGAAACCGTGGATAGTCATGATCGTCTATGTGTGGAAGGATATGTTATTAAGAAAAATAGTTCATTTTATTTCCTGTGGTCCAATCTGCTTTTAGCCCAAACAAGATTGAATGATTTATATTTCTGGCAAACTATCCCAAAAGTCAAAAGTTAAACTCTTTCTCCACCGGACATCGTTAAGATGTGAGAAACGAAACATGGCCTAGTGGACTATCTTTCATCCACCAAGAAGGAACCACACAAATGAAAACCTGGATCGAAGGGCTATCGAATTTCTAAGCATAGCTTAGATGTGGCAAAATGATGAAGCAATCAGTGAGGATCAAACTCGCTATTCAGTTTTAACTGATTTAGCAAAATAATCTTGAAAAACATTACATCCATGGATTTTGCATGGGGCATCTAGGGAGGATCAAACTCTTATTCAGTCGTAGTTGATTTTGCAAGATAAGCTTGTTAACCATTACACCATGTCGAAGTGCCCAAGCAGGTATTCATAATGTCTAACAACAATATAATTGTACTCACTACAGGATCAAAAGATTTTCTCATGGGATCTTTCAACGAATTTTTGCCCATAATTTGAACATGAGTCGCATTATTTACACACTGTCTATTGTCATCATTGTGATTGATTTGATATTGTATTTATATTATGAACAGAACAGAACCTCCTCTAAAATGTGTTGTCATATCCTGCTATGGCAACAGAAAACAACTTTGAGTTAAATTAGCAATAAGGAT
>CAHIKZ030003848.1:1720000-1875000 GCA_903632075.3 Acanthosepion pharaonis | reverse complement strand
CCCTGGGTTTCACGCTATTTGCGATCATCAGACAAACTCATTAATTTTTAAATTTTGGATTTATATATGGTTGCATATATCAGTGTTTTTATGGAAGTGGGGAGGAAAATTGTCGTTGGAACACCACTCATACTTACGCAAACATTTTCAATAACAATAACAAAAAAATACCATGCAACAAAATTTTCAATAACAGCACATACAACGAAGAACTAAAAGAAAGTGGATACTATAGCGAAGAAAATGGCAACTTACCTCATCAAACTAAGCGACAGTGCGTCACGTGTATCTTACGACAGAAAATGTGGCAAAAAGAAAATTACTTACCAAAAAAGAGGGCATATATTCCACATGACCTGCTGAAGACGAAATATTTAAATTAAAAAAACAAGTCCGTCGCAGGAGTTTCCATACAAGTATTTTGATATGCAAAAATTGGGTGTCCTCTCCCAGCCGTCGATGAATGAAAAAAATGCTTGGCCAAATCAGGGAGTTGGTATATTTTGGTTACCACATTCATTGGAGAGTGAGTTATTTTTCTGACTGGTTGCGTGCATTGTGATTTGTGAGATAGTACCTGCGAATCGAGTTTTCGGCATTTCTTTCTGCCCTCGATGCATGAATCTGAACTTAGTGATTTATTCTCTACATTGTGGAAGTAATCTGCAACAAATATTTCCTTTGCAATCCCAGATTGCTTACAATAGTATAACAGAATAAACAATTCACCCCAAAACCAAATTCGCAAAAAAAACAGAAAATTTTAAATTCATTTGGTTCATAAAATTTATTTTTCCTAAACCATTAAATCAAAGTATAAAAGTATCTAACCATCATAAATTTAATAGAAAATTTGCAGTTCCCTGAAACAAACCGGTTAGCAAAAATATTCAACAAAAAAAATTTAAAATCAGTTACAGCTGCAAGAAAAATAATAAAGCAAATAATAAAAAGCCACAACAAAGTTTGAGAAAATATGAGAAAAAAAAAAAAAAAAATCTTATGACAGCCTCAAGAACATTAAAAGAACAAGTATGGAGAAAATGGACACTTTTGGAATTCCACAACCTGAAAATAATACCAGAAAACAAGAAACATGTATAGGATTTTATGCTTACCATTTTATGATCAGAGATAATTCCTTCAATCATCTTAATCATCTTCATAGAAATCAATATATCTTCCACCAGTTTGCAGTTGATATGTTTGCTAAAGTTGAAGCAGAAAGGTTTGTTTCACCTTAAGTTCATCATCAAAAATCATCATAAAAAAATTTAGAAAAAAAAGGTACATCCACCTCAAAAATCATATAAATAATGATGGGCAAGGAAGAGACATAGGTCAAATGTGCATTTTACCTTTCAGCTTCACAGGTAGTCCATGATATATGCATGAGAGGACCCAAGATGCAATGACCTCTGTTTGGAATTATGGAAAACTGAACATTTTTATCACATACACTTCTAATCCAAAGTGGAATGAGATTCAAGATGAGCTTCTACCTGGACAAACATATATCAATCGACAAGATCTATTGACCAGAGTGTTTCATTTAAAGATAATCAAAGTGATGAATCTAATCAACAAATCACAAGTCTTTGGTCCAGTATGATGATATATGTAACCATTGATGGTAGACTTATAAATGCTCATATATTAATGGGATTACCATAAATATGTACTCCAATCAAATTAGACTTATAATATCAGACTGAGGTTACTTATAAATATTGACCCATGGTAGACTTTTAAATATGTAAGACAAATGGTAGACTTATAAATATCAAGACAAATGGTAGACTTATAAATATGATGGCAAATGTACAAATGGTAAAAATTTCTATTCAAACTCAGTTTAGACAAATGGTAGCCCTGACACAGTAAACCAAGTTTCCTAGTAGTTTGAAATCTAGAGATTGTTAAAGGTAGATATAATGGATTGCCAAAATGTCATGGAAAACTTTTTGCTAAACAAATTGTCACTTTCAACAATCATACCATCAGCCATGCTGAAAGAAGGAAAAAATTTTTCCACCAGCATTAACTGGAAAAAACTTGACAATTTTATTTCTAAACATTCATTTTTTTTGATAAAATGAAATGACATATATTCCTGTTAACCTCTAGAAGAAATGCAAGGAAGCAGAAAAGCTTGGAGGTTGAAAAGAACAAAAAATTTCATTGACAAGTAGAAAATGATGAGACTGTTTGACAATATAAATTTAAAATTCTGGTTCATCTTCTAGTTCTCATGAAATGCTCAAACTGATTCAAGATACAATAACTAAATATAAAAAAAATAAACAATATTTGTTGTTAACAAGATGCTGCAGGATTTGCACACTTCCAGTTGTTTGATGGGAAGTGTGACAGTAGTGCTTTCAGATGATTTCAGACAAACTTTGCCATTGATTCCCAGGATGAATTTTTGGGACTTATAAACTTAATTGAAACCATGTTTTTTAAATTCTGTTTTATTATTGCATTTCAAATTTTCAAAACTGGTTCCAAAAATAGGACACATTTACATTCATATAATCTTTTTGTGACAATTTGCCAATACTGTTTTGCAACGGAAGTTTCCATGTGAACCCCACCCCACAGAATTGAATTTGATAAGAAATCATACACCATCCCATGCAGCTGTGGTAAGAAATATAAAGGAAAAAGGCCACCTTTTAAGGTAAGACTCAAATTAAACAAATGCTGGTGTAACATGTGAAATAGCAAAATCAGGCATACAAATATGAAGGGAAAAGGAGATCACTGTCCCTTGGGTTGAGATTGAAATAACAGACAGAATTATCAATGAAAACTCTGGATGAATCAGCACATATGTTATGGACACAAAAATTCCTATGCTGAACAAGTATAAAATGAATACAAAATGGGAACCAGTAATAGGTTCAAGAGGAAACAATAACAACAAAATTGAAAAAAAGTTACTGAGACTAATCTTTTTAGTCCCCAAAAATTTATACACTGTATCCTCAAAGACACACATGGCCCAGTGGATAAAATTGTTGATTGGATCCAGTGACTTGACCCAAAGAGTTGTGAGTTCAATACCTGGCTAACCTGTTATAAACAAAAACTTGTTTAACTAAAGGGGAGATAACTGAATCTAGGACTAGCACATAACTAGAACAATCTATTTGGGTTGAGTTTTGAATTCAATCACCTGAAGAACAGCCAAAATGTTGCTGAACATGACAATAAAAATGAGGACAACTACTGAAAATAGATTATTATAATGTAATCTCTCTCAATAAAACTCTGCAAAACAAAAGACTTGTTGTCAAGAAATTAATAAGAAATTTCATAGAAGCAACAATAATTTCTGGCTGTGGAAAAAGTGAGCATATTCTTACCCCTTGAATAGTTTTCCAACATACCCTTCTTTTCAATTTCAACTTCAACTTCCTATATGATATTTCTTTTGCTATTTCTATCAAAAAGAAACTGGTCAGACAAATTGAAATGTTTACTGGTTTGCATTTAATAAATAGGACTGACATTCACATAACTGTTATCCATTAAACTTCCAGGTGGAACTAAGAACAATCTCCCCATTTTGCCCATAATGGTAAAACTCAAAACATTGTCTATAAGGAAGTTTTTAGAATGGTATTAACAAACTAAAATTTGAGAATGAATGAATATCTTTGTAATGATATTCTCAACATCAGGCTATGATAGTATAAAAAGGTAATATTTTCATATTTAATAATTTTACATATTTTTTCTGTCAAAATGTATTTCTTTATTATAATTCTTCCAAATCATTTTAGATAAACAAATTATGTCAACTATTCATGAAAAAATTTTTTTCACTTGAAATTTATTATTTCCAATAACCATAGTTAAATATGTCACAAATAACATATTTCTGATCATATAAATATAAATAAATAGATAGGAAAAGGGTTTGAAAATATTTTTATGAAAAAAAAAATATTATAAAGGAAAACTTTTGGTCATACTAACAAATAATAAAAACTATTTTATGGTAATGATTTTTCAAATCTAATCCATTTCAATTGTTTTTATAAGTTAACCATTAAAATATGGGTAGGATCATCTTTGATATCAATTAAGAAAAATGTAAAACCAATTCATTTGAAGTTCTTGAAAAGGAAATTTTTCTGACTGCTTCACTTTAATTATTAGTAATTATTTAATATATTCAAAAATAAATATCATGTCCTTAAAATGTCAAAAAGAAATGAAAATTTAAATTTTAATATCAACTTTGAAAGAATTGTCAGCATTATACTTGATTAGTAAATCATACTGGAATTATTTCACTAAAATAAGCAGGATATAATGATGATTTTTATATTACAAAGAAAAACAGGACACAAAATAAATATCAATTCTATCTGTTTATTTCTTTTCCTCAATCTTTTATTTAGTTATAAATTTGAGCAATGCTTTTTTTATCAGGACTAAAATATCATATTTGACTGAAAAAAAAAAAAAAAAAATGATGATACTGACCTGGAGAAAAAAATAAATTAAATCAAAACATTAATCCTTTTTTTGCATTTCCTGGATGGATAAGCTGTAAAGCCTACGTGAATGTTAACAACCATTTATTATCAAATATGTTCAAAAAAAAAAAAAATATCTTTCAGAAACATAGTACAAAAATGAGATTCAGAAATAGAAAATCAATCAACAATGAATTTTTCTGCTAGTTTGATATATATATATATATATATATATATATATATATATATATGAGAGAAACTTCTACAAGAGAAGCAGTGTTATATATATATATATATATATATATATATATATATATATATATATATATATAGCCATATCAACTGTAAAAATGATGGGACCTTGACACTAATCTGGTACTGTACTTAAATTCATAAAATCTCAGCACCATAGCAGAAGTTCATCAGAACAATGACCATAAAAATATTTATAGGAAAGCAAAGGGAAGCTACATTATGACAGTGGGAAAGAGACTGATATTGAGATGCCAGATCAGGACCAATAACACTGCAATCTACTACTGTGCTTAAACTCATAAAGTCTAGGTACTATAGCAGAAAGTTCATCAGAACAATTTCCATGAAAGTATTTCTAGAAAAGGCACGGGAAAGCTATGTTACGGTCGTGGGAAAGGAACTGAAGCTGAGAGTCCACATTTTTTAACCATTTTTAACCAATATCATTGCAGATTCTTCTTTGCATTTTTTCAAGAATCTCTAAATATAGCAGGAGCACCAGACCAGATCTGGCAGCAATATTCAAAACAAGGACAAATGAAAGACTTTTTCCAATATTGATGGAGTCTTCCTTCCTAATCTTTTGTTTGAAGTATTGTGGAACGTTAACATCTTCATTATGTCATTATTTTCTCTTTGAGTTACAACTTCTATCCATTTTAGTTGTTGCTGTTGTTGAAAGTCCTCAAGTGATTCTGTTATTTGGCACAGTTCTTTGTGATTCTGTAGTTCCAGTTCACAATGTATGAAGAAGAAAGGTCTACACTGTGATCTACAGGCTTCATTCACTTGTAGTCTTTTTTAACCATTGATCTGAAAAAGCCGTTGTATACAGCTGACAGTTTAGATATTTCTGAACGAGTTTAGCACCAAGCATAACATTGATATGAAAGTCTTGGTATGACAAGGCTATTTAAGAACATGACTCAAGTTTTTAGATTAAGGTTTTGTTTTGGTAGCAATTTGTGGTGTTGGGCAAAATTATCCCTTCCAAAGCCTATTCAATATTCAATTTCCTTATTTCCTATACTAAATTTGTTACAACTGATCCATACACTGAGTTATTTGAAATGTTAAGTATTCATTAATTTCATATCCTGAAATTTTAGGATGGATTTTATGATGAATTTATTAATCCTGAATTTTTATGATGTATGTCACATACAACAGAAAGGAAATTTTACAGATGTTATATAACAAAATGCTCTATGCCTTCTTAAATTCACGTTTTCCACTGACATGAAGTGGAGCAACAATATTGATTCAATTGTTATGTCTACTTTTAGGTGAGTTAGTTCCCTGTATCATGCCAGAAATTTTTTTGTCACCAAAATCCATCTTGCACATTTATAAATCTACCATGCGTCCATGCATTGAATACTGCTGCCATATATGGTCTGGCACTCCTGCTGTACATCTTGAGATTCTGACAAAATTCAAAAAAGAGTCTGTAATGTAATACCTGGCATCTCAGCTTCACTTATTTTCTTACCAACATGATGTTTTTCCTCTGTCTTTTCTACAAAAGTTTTTGTGTCAACTTTTTGATGAACATTTTTCTTTAGTGTTCTGACTACATGAGTTTAAGCGTGTTACTAGATTGGCAAGTAGGCTTCACTGTTTTGCTGTTGAACTAGCTAGATGCAACTGCCACTTCATTTATAATAGTTTCTTTTTTCACACTTCTCACCTGTGGAACTCTTTTCTGGTTTTTTACTTCCCTGCCACCTCGAGTGAATTGCAATCTTCTGTCTTCCTGAACCCTGTTACTTTATTGTCCTTTCCTCATTTCTCCTCACTAAAGTCTTCTTGTTCTCTTTCATTCCTTGCAACCCCCTGTGTCTTAGTAGCATTACCACCTTGCTTGGGGTGAAATAATTAAAAAAAATTCTGATTAGCCATTATTTAATTCATTCATTGTGGAGATTTTATATATGTACAGATATATGTATATATTTTACTAATATGTTCCTTCCCAATGTAGCCAAGTATGATCTCTACAGGTTCCTCTTCTTTATTATCTGTGAATTGCCATGCATTTTGGGAAAGATAGTGAAGTGGTTTTCCGTTACCTTCTCCATGGTTTGGAATTCAGTTTTTTTCCTTCTCTTATATTGGTTGCTACCCAAGGCTAGAGAGCCCAGTCTAACCTACTCTTTAACCCATAGCTGGAAGGAGAAGAGACAGATTCATGACTTTCCCAAGTGTGAAAGTGAATGCAACAGACTAGTCTTGAATTTGAACTCATCTCACTTCTTCCACTATTCGCATCAATATTTGTTACACTCCCCCACACATCTTCCTCAACACATATGTGTATATTGAGAGAATATATATACATTATAAAACCTGATATAGTGTAAATCTTTTTTCAAAATGAAATTGTTATTAACCAACTGATGCTAGTAAAACATTCAGGATATATTTATATGAACAAAGAATTGCATAAATTGAGAATTTTGATAATAACTTGTTTAAAAAGTGTAATTTTTTAATTATTTATTATTTTTATAATGCAAATGTAACTTTAAATCCAAAAGCTATAAGCCATAGAACCATATTCTTAATTAACACAATAGCCTATATAACTGAATAAATTATTATTTTATTATTTAACAATGTTAATATTGGCTCCTTGACATTCTATACTCTTCATCATCTGTTCAATCACTGATTTTGTTAATTTTCTCTTTATAATTATTTGCAGTAGTTCTTAATGCTTTCCAGAGATCTTTACTTGTCTTTTGTCTTCTATTCCTATGTCTGAGTTTCAAATAGACTAGAATAAAAGAGGTGGTTGGATTTTTTAAAATATTTTTCAGTAAAGAAACACTTTATTGTAGAATGCAGCCTAAATTAATGGGCAGAAGACAATTACCTGAATACTTAAAAAAAGAGGAGTAGTTGAAATATCTATATCCCATGTAGATTTTACTTAAAAAAAAAAAAAATCTTACCTGTTTATTTGAAACTCAAATGTGTATACATATATATTAATGCTAGGGAACAAGTTTTCTATTGGCTTCCAATATCTGGAGAGAGAGGACTGTTCTATTAATTTGGTGTCTTTGAGAACTTTTGTAGGCAAGATGAGTAATAGTCAGTTTTGAAGAATATGAGGAACCATTGTCTTGCATGAATATACTTTTTAGCTTATAAGTTTTTGCTTATGACCTGTACTACTCAAACAATCTTGTCTAAGAACTTAAAATAATTCCCTGCATTAATATTTTAATATCATCATCAATTTTAAATGGACCTATAATTTTACTGCTTACAAGTTCAAAACATTACTTTATTTCACCATTGCAGTTTTTAAGTTGTATTTTTTTATCATTTCCATGAAAGATATAACATCCAGCCCAGTCAACAAGATCATCCAATGCAGCTCTACATTCATCACTGAAAACTAAGAAATCGGTTTTCATACACTTTCTAAATTAGCTTACATATTCTGTGATGTTTAATTAAAGATGACAGTTTAGTTATTTGCATATCTTTTCTCTTTGTTTACATTTACAACACTAGCTTCTTCAAATATTTTCTTGCTGGTCAATCCACTTTTCAAGCTTATTACTTTTAACTTTTCTAATTTCTCTTTAATTTTTTGCCTAAGGAAGGGAGATCAGGTTGTACAAGGAATAAATATGAAAGTGACATTATGATTTTTAGTTAATTATTATTCATAAAAAAAAATCAAAAATAATTTTAAAATGTCAGTTGACTTAAAATGATCTGAGAAGAAATGTTGTTAAGGAAACTGACATAAAAAATGTTTTCAGGAATTTTTAAAAAGTATGTCTAAAAAATTCATTAAAAATATTCATAAAAAAAGCAAAAGAATCTAGGCTTTATTATTTATGCCAAAATAAAAATATAGTCTGATGTGTGATAGTTTAACTGAATTTTTATAACTTATTCTTAAAGTTTTAACATTTATTACAGTTAGAGAAATTTTTAACAACCGTAAAATAATATTTAATTCTAAGTATAAAGCATTTACCATATTCTCATTGTAATTTAATTTGAAAATTGGTCTATGATTTCTAGTTCAAGGGAGGTAACTGAATTTTACGTCTTAATTACCTTAGTCCGCATGAGAACGATAGTTTTGAAAAACACTTCTAAAATTAAAATAGCTTCACTGAAAACAATTTTATCTCATCAGTGGTTTAATAATACAAAAAAGTTGTAAAATCTCTATGTGAAATTTGAGCGTCTTTTTGTAGTGGAAAGCACATTAATTTGGTCTTGTGAAAATCAGATAATTGTCAGATTTTAATGAAACTTTCAGGACTTAGAAATTATTTTTGAAACGTTTCCTTTTTTATAATAATAAAATCTTTGTAAAAATATTTCTTTTTACATTTGTGAGGCGGTGGGGCCCAACTCATTTAGATTTAATTTTATGAAATTTCAAGAATTTTTTTTTTTTTTTTTTTGCTATAACTTGGAGAATTTAAATCATCACATTTATTTTGGTCAAACAAGACCACCAAATGCAGAAAATCTGCTTTAAACTTTAAAATAAAAAAAAATGTCTTGCATTTTTTTTTTTTTTAATTAGGAAAGCTTTTGTTTTTATGAATAAAATTACGGATTCTACTGTATAAAGAAAATTTTTCAGCGAATTATAAATTTTTACAAGAATTGTTTACATTTTTATAGTTTTATTAAATTAGAATAATTTATAAACTTAAAATTCTGTATTAATTTGTAGCAGCTAAATGATACTGTTATTAAATTAAGGCCCAGCTTGAAGAGCTACTCTCAACCCTTGCTGCAGAAGATATGTGTCCTGTCAGCTTGACTTCAGATTTCTCATTCCTTGAGGGAATAGGTAGAGAAATCTCCTTTCAAGACACTTTCCCAAGGGAAAACTACACGCAACTCTTTCTGTAGAAGACATGTACCAGTCATAGCAGTTTCACACTCAGATTTCTCCTTCCTCGAGGGGAACAAGCAGAGATATCTCTGTACAAAATATCTACTCAAGAATTTTGTTAAATGGGAAATCCCAATTTTTTCCCAGCAAAATTTGTTTTGTTCATTCCACTCTCACTACCGAGCACACTCACGCAACCAGGAAAAATTCTAACAATACACTTCCAATATTGGAAAGTAATCACAGGCAGTAATTTAGAATTATTTCCTTTTTGAACATCCATACAAAAAATTTCTAACAGTTGCTAAAAAAATTCTTTGAAAATATTCACACTAAAATGATAAACTTTACATTTTTCAATTCTTCAATAAACGTGTTTATTTAACAAAAAAAAAAACTTGTTACAAACAGCTGCGTTCAAAATCGCACTGAAAAATTACAAGTAATTAAAAAAAAATTACTTTTAGTTTTAATTTTTCATCGCAATTTCGAAATTCTTCCAGCTTCTGTTCGTAACGTAACAAAAGTTTTTTTTTCTTTTGTCAAATAAAGATATGTTTGAAGAATCTAAAAATGTGAAGTTTAATAGACTCTGAAAAGGTTCGCAACATACCCTCTAAAATTTTAGTAAACTGTTTTAAATTATTTTTTTTTTTTGTACAGTGTAACCCGGATATAAGAGAGTTCAGTTATGTTCAAGTTCAAATTGATGTAAGCAAGAATCGAAAAATGTAAAATAAATCTACATTTATTAACGTAGATTCTTTCTCTGTCTAATCAGAAAGAAAAAAGAAAAAACGCATGTTATTTTTTAAATTATTTAAGCACCAACTCTCAAAGAAATTAATTTTTTTAATTTTATTGAATTATTTTTGTAAAATTCGGGACAAATTTTCTGTTACACTTCAATATTGCATGATTCTTTTTTGAAATAGCATCTTCAGCTTCAGAGATTTTTCTTTCTATAACTCCGGTATAATAACTGTATTAATAAAAAAAAAAAAAAAAAAGAATGACGAATGGCCTCCACCCCAGCGTCAAATTAAAAAGTACACACGAGATACCGAAAAAGGAGGGGGGATGAAACACCCCACCCCAAATATTTCCACGAGGTTTTCTAAAATAACCTATTCAGTAAACAATTTATTCATTAATGAATGAGTACTGAAATTTTCGTTTGAATCGGATAATTCTCTGATTTTTGACAAATATTTTAAAATATGTGGTAGCCATTTTGTACTTTCATTTCGGAAAAATGCATCTATTTTTGGTCGGGGGGTACCTAAAAAAATGGTGTTGAAGTAGTAGGTATTACTGGACAATTATTAAAATCTTTCTGGTTTTAAGATTGCGTTAATAAGCTTACAAAGGTTGATAAAATTTTCATTGATTCCTGATAAACATTTTATTTTTGTTTGGATGTGAACATGACATTTCATTTTGCAACTCTACATCACGAATGTACTTCAAACAAAATGGTGTGCGCTTTTGGCTCATGTATATGCCAAAATTTGTTTTATGACATACTTAGCTACAGAAAAGAAAAAACAATAATGCATGAAAATTTTCAATTATTCTAACCCCAAACCTACCCATTATTTTTTAGATTCTCTATCTGATATTATTGATTTTATCACCATAAAAAATTCCTGCATACGAATTACCTCCCTTACAATTATTTATTCTTTTTATTTATTATTACCTCGCCTCATTGTATAGAATTTAGAAACGAGGCACGGCGGAAGTGAAATATGGCCAGACTAATCTAAGGGAGGTAATTCTGTGATTGGTATTGTTTCGGGAGTTAAAAATCCTCAATATCTGCATTATTTTTATTCTTTTAGTGAGAATCTATAAAAATGGAAGATGTATTTTTTTTTTTTTAAATCTGAAACTTAGAATTTATTTTGGAAAAATAAAAATTCGTTTTTTTAATTAACGTAATTGGAAAATTGTAATCAACGACAAAAAAAAAAAGAAGAATCTTAATTATTTGTTGTGACGGGTTATTTACTGATGGCAGTCTGGTGGTCATGACTGACTGAAAAAAATAAGCAATGAAGTGTCACTAAGAGTAAGACAAAAACAGAATCTTTTAAAATGTTCGATTGACCACGAATTCTGTCTTTACGCATAAGAAGCAAGAATAAAAAATGTAAACCATTGAACACTGAACACAAAACATTGATTATTGGAAGCAATATTTCTAACACTGTGAGATTCGCATTCTCAAAGAAATTAAATATGTATCCCTGTTCATTGAAACTTTCATATTCGTCATTTTATTGATTCTTGTTGATTGCACAGATAAAAATTCTTGTAATATATAAAAAACAATCACCAAATTTTGGCACTACTATTCATCAAAATAGGAAATACTGTAATTTTATTTTTAGGAAATAATTATTTTTTGTAGAATCTTCCTTAGACTACGATACTTGGCAGAATCGAAAAATATTGATTTCTTATCGTTTTAGACGGGAGTCCTATTTATTATGTCGGTCCGGGTATCAAATCGATCCCTGATTTTTTAGTTATTATTGGCCTTTTGTTTTGCCGCAAAAGTTTTGCGTATTAAGGTGGGGGTTAAAAATATTTTTCTTAAAGAACGATAAGTAAGGAACAAAAATTTACATTAATAAATTATTAATTTATTTAATACAATTATGAACCCATTTCTAGGTACTTCCACGAAATCGGTAAAAAAAAAATCAGCATACCGTGATGAACACGTGCTACTAAAAGATAATTTTTAGTGACTATAAAACAGAATTCTTTTAAGAATTTATTTAAATCACCGAATTTTTGCAAAATTGGACCCTATCTTACCGAACTGTTCTGAATCGAAAAATAAAAAAACGCAATAAAACTAAGACATTATTTAATTAGAGAAACATTTAACTTCCTCAAATAACGTTTCATAAATATGTATTTTATTTTTGCAAGACTTTTAAAACCGAGAATTTTAAAAACTTGTTTCCTAATGTGTCAAAACAAAAAACAAACATTTATTGTTTTTGTTTAGTAACTTAGTTTATTCATTGAAAAGGAAGATACAAGAACTTAACTTTAACGTAAATAAATAGATTTTATTTCCTTGAAAACAATATAGTAATTAAAAAAAATATTCATTTCAAAATATTGGAGAAAGGACGACCCTGGTTGTGTTGTAGTGTGGTTTTATCTCCCCCTAGTTAATAATACTTTAAAAAAAATACTGGGGAAGGTGGCCTAGCATCCTTCTGCAATTACACCCTGGTGTTGTTGTAGTGAGGTTTTATCTGGGCCTCACGATTTTCAGTTATTTAAAAATATAGGGAACGGCCCTAAAATCAATTTTCAATCGACTTTCATATTTACCGAATTTTACTACCTTGTCAACGTTACCAAATCTTCCTAAATCAATTTCATCCACAAATACTGGGGAGAAAAAAAAAAAAAAAAAAAGGCGGGAAATTTTCTTTGGCGCCATTTTATTTTGTGTAGTGTACCATTTGACATAAAATCCGGAAAAAAAAACCTGGAGGTCTGTTTAACAGTTAACACCGTTTGTTGAAAAAAAATTTTTTTTTTTTTTAATGTTTTTAAATATTGTTTTCGAATATCTTTTAGTTTTCAATTTTCATTAATTCGATATCTGAAAATTAATTTTTTCTATATATTTTTTTCACAATTGTATAATCGACTGATATTTTGATGTTAAGTAAAAATTAAATTAACTATTTAAAAAATTATTATTTTTTTTTTCTTTTTTCCTTTGTTAAAGTTATTTCGTCGGTACGGAAACTCAGAAACATGAAAGGAACTAAAAAATGGGAAAACAATGTTTCTACTTTTGAGTTTCTGTTTGAGTTTTTTGACTGATCACACATTCTTTTTTCCCTTTTTTGCTATATTTTCGACTGAGAGAAAAGGGTAATTTTTCTTTTGGACCCTTAGAGAATATTGATCGTATTAGTAGTGATACAAAAAAGATTAATAAACCTACCTGGCAGAACACTAGGATAGATAACAAAAATACAAAATTTATTGAGCTACAAAAGAAAGGAAATTGTGGAAAACCATGATCGTCAACTGTCTGAATGGTCACAAAACATAGATGATTAAATTTAAGTATGTTGGAAAAACTAGCCAGAGACTGATGGTTCATATGTTATGGAATATTAAAGTTCGATGAAGAAGGTATCTGCTGGAGGCAGAGGACTAGCTTCAGCTGTCTATCGACTTGACTGGTATCAACGTGTCACGCACAACTGATTCTGACCTTTGAACCATTACATAAATCATGAAATTAACTTCACTTTAGCAAATTTTAAATTGCCGAATTTTCTCTCGGATGATCGCGTATTGGAAGTGTAATGTCAATTGTCAACAAAACCAGGTTACAATTTTCCATTTTTCTCTTATATTTTTTTTGAGCGAAACAAGGGTAAGGTTATTTTTTTTATAAAATAAAGAACAAAAATTAATTTATAAAACGGATGTTAAAATATGTCATTTAATAAGGTTCTAAATAAAGATATAAGGTCGTAAAAGACAATGAATTGAGGATTGAATGAAAAAAGTTTAGTAAAAGTTCAATATCCACATGTGATCTCTTCTATTTTTTTTTTTTTTTGTGGTATCCAATTAGAACTGTAAAAAGAACTTTCCTCAAATACAAGTAATTTCTTTTCATAAAAATCCCCAAAACAAAACATTATTTAATTAACCATAACAGAGGAAGCCAATTAAACAATTTATCAGTCTGTCAATTTCAAGGAACATTAAAAAAAACCGCGGGTGAAGGGAGATAACTCTCGTATTCTCACTTTTTTGACAGCGGAAGTTATTTTTTTTTTTTTTTTAGTGTTACACCAGATTTCATTAACGTTGCGTCAAAACCTCTTCAACGAGTAAGTGTTATTAGCATTCATGCATGAAATGTTTCTTAATATTAGATGTAATAATTTTCTTTTCCACCTAGTATATAAAATATAAAAAGAATAATCGATATTGCATTCTTTTTCATGAAAAGGACGCTGGAAGGGATATTTGCGCAAATGTTTATTTTGTGCTAGAGATCAGATATCCAATAATGAATTTTAAATTCAATGATTTAAATGACAATAACGGTAGATGAAGTAACAATAGTTCAATTATGGTGATTCGATTTTTCAATGAGGCCTCAGATACTTGTCAAAATATCGTGATGACATTGCATCATCATTATTTTTAGTCAATTTATTTTATTACCGTTTCACCATCGTAATTTCAACACGCGTGTTTATCAATTACATTGTATGGCAACTGCCTTAATCGTTACCTTTCTTCAGGATTGTTTTAACCCGGGAGTCAAGCAGCCAGAATATTTTAGTTTTATCTAAAATTTAAAAGAAAAATTTCTTTGGTAGGAAGCAGAAGAAAATTATTAAGCTTTTTGTTTCTCATTTTTATATCTATTTTTAAAATTTTATTTCTGTTGCACCTGCTTAAAAAAAAGGATTGCGTTTCATTGTCTGCCTTCTCAACTAAATCTGCCTGTGAGTAAATTTCTTGAAAAATAGTAACACGCCTTTCAAGCTTGTTTTTGCTCGTGCTAAGGTTTGCAAACTTTTTTTTTTTTATTCTTACTGACAAAAGTGACAAACTTGCAATTTGAAAATAGTGAAAAACTTATTAAAATCCCGAAACTGCTAAAAAGTTGGATTTTTTTGTTAAAATTTCAGAATCTAAATCTAAAAATGTCGAAAATACTTTATGCTTCCACTTTTTCTCTCTCAAAGATTCATGGGGGTGAAAAAATCGAGTATTGTCTATTTCAGAGTTTCAAACGGTACAAAAACTGATTTACCTCCCTTATATATTTTTCCATAAGTAAACCAATTTTACAGTTGTGACTAGAAAATCCCAGAATTTGTTAAACAAATCAAAAGAACTAAAATTTTAAAGTGAAAGAAATTCAGTAACGTATAGCAATAACAATTTTAAATGTATTTCAAATACTGTCAATGAAATAACGTTTCCTTTTATTTTTTTTAAAGGAAATGACATTAATGATCCATACAATAAAAAAAAAATGAAGTTTTTTTTGTGCTGGGGAGGGGATTTTTTGACGAGCCCTAATTTTGAAAACTAAATTCTTATCTTATTTGAGTCAAAACTCACTTCTCAAAATTCTGGGACACTGATCACAAATGTTGAATTAAATATAAATTCCAGTTTTTAAGGTACTTGTTCGAAAGTGTTAACTAATTTTGATGACTGAATGGTGGTTCTTTTAAAACTTTTAGATTAGAACTTCTAAGTCATTTTACTTACGACAGTCTTTTTATTAAGATAGCATTTAGCAAGCACATTTTTGGTAGCGATATACACAATTAGAAATAAGTGACTATATTTAAAAATTTAATAGTCCTAAAAGCGATCAAAATAAGATTATTTGTCTTGTAGATTTTGCTCTACGTAAAACTAAAACAGGAGTAGGTAGGACCACGGTTATTGCTTGCATCAATAATAATAAAAATAAAATACTATAATCACCAACCGTTTGTGGCAGCTTTTTTTTTTTTTATTTCCAGACGCGAGATTCTTGCACAAAAATGAGTTTTAATAAAAAATACGTGACGCAAACAAGAATTTCTTTTAAGCTCCTATTTATTTTTAATTTAAATTTATTTTATTTCCGTGAATCTGTTAAGAAGTCAGTTTGGGCCGTGTTTGCAGTCTTGGCTGAAAATACGAAATTAAACAAAAAGAAAAACGTTCGAAATATAATTTCAACTATAACTCCAAAAATTCTCTAAAAAAAAAAAAAAAAGAGGAGGATACATGAAAAAAAAACAAACAAACAAAAAACCCCAGAAAAACAGTCCTTTCATTACTTTTTCGCAAATGAATTAATTAAATTATTTTTTAAACGCTTCTTTTTTTTTTTTTTTTTTTTTACATCCTCCCTACAACACACGCAATAATTTAATTTTATAAAATTTTGAGAAATTCCTGTTTTTTGTATCGCTTGAAAAATGCTTATATTTTTTGTAAATACAAGGACTTGAAGAATTAAATATAAATCATCAAATTTTGGGGGTCAAGCAGAATCCACAGTTACAGAGAGAAAAAAACAATGTAAAACTAAGACATTTTTTCATTAGAAAAGCTTTTAATTGCTTTCAAGATTAAAATAAGGATACTATGAAGAAAAAAAGTTTTTCAATGAGTAATGAACTTTCATAAAAATTGTTTTGTTTTTTTTTTTTTTTAAATTAAAATAATTTATAAACTTTTAAATCTTAAAATTCTGTATTTCTAGTGGCCAAGTGATATTATTAAATTAAAACTATTTACTAATCATAAATGGAAAAACTCACAACAACTAACAACATCCAGTATTTGAAAAAGAATTTTGAATTTTTTTGTATATATACGTAATATAATCATGTCAACTTTTATAAATATGAACATCTATGCACTATTATATTATCAGAAAATAAGAGGCACCTATAATTAATGTAAAATTTATTGCTGATATTCTAACATTTTCACAACAAGCATCTTTGTTGATAAGTTTATAAACCCAAAGTGCCTATAATTCAATAAAATATTTGATTGCTTGAAATATTTCTTAAATTTTTATGATTACTGAGTAATTAAAAAAAATATATAAAAAAGGTGTGCACTTTGAATTCAAATAATTTAATTCAGTTTTGTCCCCCTTACATAAATTTTCCAAATATTAGGCTGTCAATAAATCACTCAACATGTCGGAAAAACACCCCCTCCATGTTAAAAAAAAAATGTTTTTCTGCATTATTTTAGACTAAAAGTAATATTTGTTTCGATTCAGATTAAACTTTAAATCAGCAAATGTTCCTCAAATCATGTTTCAGAAAAGGGTATTTTATTTTTGAAAGATTTTTTAATGAAGAGAATTGTGTTGTGTTGCCAGATCTGCCAATATGGATGAATTTATAGCCTCAAGAAAGATTTTTCATTTTTTTAAAATGGATTATAAACTTAGGTACATTTTTTTTTTATCTTTATGTTCCTATATTTCCACTATTTAACAACTAAATGATGTCATATATGCATTCTTCCAGTTTGATATTTTTAGATTGAAATTGAAATGTTCCAAAACTATGTAATGTACACGATCACAAATCACAAGTTGATAGACAATGTGAAATTAATCACTCTTAGAAATGTAACCAATTTGCCTCCACTCTTTGATACCATCCATAGCAAATTCTTGAAACTGGACACTTTAAAAGATCTTGTACAGGTCTCTCTAAATTGTGTCTCATGGGTAATGTGCCTGGAAAAAGAAGTAGAGGAAAACCAAAACACTAGTGGAAGGATGACATAATTCCATGGCCACCAATTAATGAGTGTCAGACATTTAACAAGTTTGATTGGAATTGTAATAAATGGTGGAAATTAAGTCATGTTAGTTCAAAGTTCACTACAGGTGGAAACAACAACTGTGATGAATGAATGTCATGAAAAAGAATTTAGTAATGTAAAGGGCATAATGTTCATTATACATGTCTGATTTATTGTTGACTTCTTTGTCTTCTGTATTTGATAAGTTGTTTAGTTGAAAAATAGTGTAAGGAAGTCCAGATTGTCATGTGTACAAAGCCAATTTGGTTTTGTTTTATCTGACACCTGCTTTTCAGTTAATTCTGCTCTCATGATGTAACATAGCTGAGAATAGGTACAAAAAAAAACAAGTTGAAGGAATCAATACAAGCTTCATGTCTGTTCAAAGAAATAAACTTTTAATAACAACCATCAACTGTGACATAAAATGTTTTCTATCATGGTGAATTTGTGTAGAAAGTGTTATGGAAGTTGAAAGATAGGGTTTGTGTGTATTTAGGTGGGATGCATATTCAATATATGGACAAAGAAGAGCTTCTGCTATGGACGTTTATTCCTTTTATGTAGTAAAACAAAGTTCTCAATGTCTCTTGGGTATGTCTGTTATAACAATGATTAAAATGGTTGAGTTCAAATTAATTTTGCACTGAGTTGGAATGACCAATTCACTTACTTCATGATTAGGGCTGCTGAAACCTGTCCAAATGTTAAAAAGTGGAAAAGAGTTCAGTCATCAGTGGATCGGGGGAAACTATTGTTCCTCAGTGGGAACGTAATTGCCACATGGTTCTACATTTTGGAGCAAAAAGGAAAAAGAATCGGGCAGGAAATGTTTGCCTTTTTAAAGGCTTCAAGAGTGCCACCTAACAACGTTTGATGGAACCAAGTGGGATAATCATATTTCCAGTCCCTTTACTCTTAGCATCACAAGAAAATGTATTTATTATTATTTTATTTATCAATTTTATTTTATTTTCCCTCAGAGTTGATAAAATAGACACACATCTTAGATATGCAAAGAATGATATATACAAGTAGTAGGTTGAATATTAGAGTGTATTAGCTCTATGAAGAAAGTTTGACTTTCATGAGGAAAAACAGTTTGATCATGTGTAGAAAATCTTTGTTGAAAAATTTTTTTTTTGTGGAAGATATTTTTGTAAGATGTACTTATAATTAAGTCTTTGCATGTAGTCATTATTGGAATAGCTTGACTGCACTGAAAATGGCTAATGTACTTCACCCAATGTAACTTTAAAACATTTGGTAAGCCAGTGAGAAACAAAAAAGCATCTGTAGAGGTGACCTGAAATTGCACTTATTTTATGTGAAAAAAGTGGCTTGACAAATGGCTCTAAAATTCGGCAGTCTGATTTTTGATTGGTTGAAAAATGTTTGTATTGAATTACATGATGTTCTCTCAAGTGTGCTTGAGCATTTAAAACATTTTGAAGTACCAGTGTCTGTTTTGCATAAAAATTATGCTTTATTGTATAATCACATGACTACAATATTCTGTACTAGTTTTTGTTTTGCAAAGTCTGGCCATTTATTCACCATGTTGCATTTTGGATTCTTGTATTCAATAAATCCATTTTTCATCACCAGTAACTATCTTATTTAAAAAGAATTTTTTCTTTGTTGAACAATAAAAAAAACAAAAACAAAAAAAAACAAGTATTTAAGCACTAACCTATGTTCCTTTGTATGAAGTCATCTTTTTGTTTTTGAATTTTGACAATGACTTGTAAATCATTCTAAAGTGGACTGATTTCACAAACAATAAACTTCAAAATCTTTTCTGATATATCCTCAACATTGTGTAAAGGTTTTTACAGCATCCTATTGAAAGATGAGAACATGGCTGAGGGTAACAGATGCTACTGTTGGGCCCCAACAACTGTATTCTGATCCTGTATCTATCCACACCACAACCCGCATCATGGTGGCAAGATGTGATACATGGTTGGTTTCACAAGGGGTGCCCATTGCATGTACTTGAGCCAAGAGCAAAAACGGTCATACCTTTGTTGTGATGAGAAGGTGTTGTTAGGTTGGGATTCGCAGAATCAGGCTTTCCTTATTAAGCTATGGAATTCTTTAACACAGAAAGACAGTGCAATGTTTTGTACCATAGTATAGGAACACAGCAGAAGAGAAAACTGATACTACACCTTGATCTCTGCCAAAAAACCAAGGAGCATGCATTCTGAGTAGTACTGTTCTTATATTCTTAAAATCAAGGTACCAAAGAGGAAAGGTCATCAGAACAATTCATATGAAAATATTTATAGAAAAGGCACAAAGAAAAGGTGGAGAGAAAGTGACTGAAGTTGAGATGCCATGTCAGGACTAATAATATTGCAGATTATATAAGAATTCCTGGTGGAATGTTTATCTGAACCAGTATTCTCATTTTATGAGTTGAAAAACTCCCATTATGAATAATCAAGATGGCAGTTGTATTTGGTACAAAAGAATACAACTGAAGATGTTCTTAATATAAAACTCTCCAATTTTTATATATATAAAAAAAAATATTGCCTGCTGCTAAAATAAATGATTAAAATTTTTTTTTTTTAAACCTTGTGAAATGTAAATATCTCTCATTTATTTAAAAAAAAAAAAAAAAATTGGGAATCACTTTTTTTCTCTTCAAGAAGTCTGTGGAAATTTTTCTTACTAGAATTTTTGCAACATGCTGCTGCATGTTGAAATCCTCACTGTATTTAGTGTCGTTGAAGATATCGCTTCTGCCCATTTGAAACTTTCCCTACTGTGTTTATATTTAGTGCTTCGACTGTGGATGATATTTTACCAGAATGAAAGATAAATATAAAAACTTAAAAATATGCAAAAAACAATATTGCATTTTTATTAAATTTGTAAATTTAAAGTATTTGTTATTTTAATTATTAAATTGTTTTTTAAATGGACTATTTTGTATGTTAAATAATAAAAATTAATTTTTCAAAAAAATTAATGAAAATTTATTGTATTAAGCTATGCACCCTAGTAAAACCAAATATACTTTGTACCCCCTTACCTGTTTTCACTTCTCCCCCAAATTTGGTTTCAATTGGTCAATGTATGGTTATTTTAGAACGTATGACAAATGGAAGGACTAACAGAACTACCAGAATTTTATATATATATATATATAGATTTGATTAAAGACTGCTTGTGTCCTTTGAGAGTCAACCAGTTTCAAGATTGTTTTCTCTGGCATCCTATTCCACTCTTATGAGAAGTTTTTCAGAATAAATTATTTTCTTTCTTGCCCCTAATTTTTATATATTCTTAATTACTGCATTTCAGTTAATAAAACTTGTCATACCTAAAATATGATGCAAGAACAAGTTAACTTTGGTATGTAAGAAAGGTTGTAACTGAGTTTTTGTGTTTTGCTGTTGTGCAATGATTAGTAACTTCATCTAGCTGTTAATGATATATAGTGTTTTCTTTTTTAAATCTTCATTGGGTGCTCTATTATTTATGACCTTGTGTCAGACTAAGCTTAGTATATACCTCTAGCTAATTTGAATAAATTATAAGGAATCAAGATCTGTCCTGTCAAAGGGAGAAAACTTAATATATCTTCCATGGTGAGAAAATATTTTTGAAAGTATTTCGTCTTCTCCAATTCTATTGATGACTTTGCTATTTTCAGTTTGCCTCCTGTGTATGTAAATATAGTTGATTGATGTACTTTTTCTTTCAGTTAGTCATGTATATTTGTGTGAAAGAAATAAAAATATTGATTTTTTTTTTTTCTATTTGCTTCAGGTTGTCTTTAGAGATGTGATTCACCTTGCAGTAAAAATGGAGGAGCAATACACTTCAGATATTGAAAGGAAGGAACTTCTACAGAAAAGACATTATTTTTTCCTGAATGAATTACAGCAAATGGCTAGAGAATTGCCTGGGTTAGTATTAGATTTTCTTGCAATCAAGTTGTCATTCATTTTTATCATGCTAATATTTCTGATTTGCAGGAATGGTAACCATTAGAATGCATTACTCTTTGTAAAGTGTAGTGGAAATGAAACACAGAGGGAGCAGCCAATCGCTACTGACAACAGTACCTATCCTTGTCAGTCAACAAGACAACATTTAGTGTGCTGTCTCTGCATAAAGTTAGCACATGGCTGCCCTGCCAGAACAGAGCTGGTGCAAACCCCAGAATGTCCAGTTATGAAAAAAACGTATCACCCAGCTTCCCCATGAGATAGTTGAGATGGTGAGTTGAGCAGTGTTAGCTATGCAAATGATTCTTTTGCTAGCCAAATGCTAAAGTTTTAGGCTCCATAAAAGCAGGCATATTTTCTGGGAATAGGCAGTGTCTGGCAATATCATATTGACTGCAAAACAGGATTACCATGCATTATCAAAGATTTCTGTTTGTGTTACCCAGCGTCATTTCAAATACATTCAGCCTCATTTGTTTTTGGTTCAGCTGCGTTCACCCTGTATGCAGCTGAAATAATGAGGAGAAAAAAATAATATGTAACCTAATCATTTATTACATAAATTTATTTTGTTTTTACTGGTGGTCTTGAGATATCATCATTGTTGTAGATCAGAGTTGTCCAACCTTTTTTCCTAATGGGTCAAATTAAAAATTTAGGTATATTCACAGGGCCACAAAAGTACTTTATACAAATAAGCTTTTAAAATGTTCAAAATGTGAGTATCAAATTTTAATAACAAATATATATAATTACAAAAAAATACTGTATTATTGATAGTAAAAAAAAAAAAAAAGAAATTATACATACACAAAATAAATTCAATGTGATTTTTGACATTGCTTTCCTTTTATAATATTGCCAATATTTGCTTTTATGGTACTAGTCTTTATTCTAAAAATGTGAGTTTAATGGAAACATGCACAAAATTGTTCATGGCAGTATGTACTACCCCACATGCATAACAGTTTTCTAGATAAGCTAAATAATTTTTATTTAGTTCTGGCTCTTGCTCCATGCACCAGCCGGTGTGTCGCAACAAAGGCCTTTACCCACTTCCCCTTTTAGTGCAATGGGGAAGTGAACCTATTAGCACAATCTGAGAATAATTTTCTTGACATACGTTACTAAAGTAGATGAAAATATACCTAAAGATTTTAGGGTGTGGTGTGTTGGACGTCTCTGTTGTAGACTGTCTTTTCAAACAGTCAACTAGCTCCTTTCATTATGGATGGGTTTTGTGTCACTGATTAAACTAACAACGTAATAGCCATTCTCATGTTGCATATTCCCGTCTGAGATTTAGTCTGTTCTGCAAAAACAAACTTATTTGCCAATTAAAAACTATGTATTTATTACAAACTAAAACACATTACTGTAAATTTTAATCGTATTTTCTAATGACGGCAATTGTTCACTCATGGAAAATACATTAATTATGAGTTTCATCCTAAGTTTCTTATGTTGATTAAGGGGAATAACTCTTGTGACATAATCCAAAAGTTAATTTTCCTTTGTTTTTTTTCTTTTTTTTTTGTTTCGTTTTATTTATTTTTTTAATATTTTCTACAATAAAGATTTCTATTTAACTACCTTCTAACATATATTATCTGTTATTCCCATTGTCTTTTTCTACCTACTTAAATTTATTTTACGTATTTTTGTAAATTTTTAGCATAGTTTAACAAATGTGCCTGTAGAAAAAACAATGTCAAACATTTGTCTTGTAAATGGAATTTTTAAAGCATTCTGAATGTAAATAAAAAAAAAACGTGTGCAAGACAATAAGAAATACTACTTGCCGAAAAAAAAAGTGGATGTTTGTTTTATCGGCTGAAAAATGTAAAAAATCCGATCCCATATATAAAGGAACATACACACACACACACACACACACATAAACAACCTGGGTTTTTTAACCTAAGTCACTCCACGGAATCACTAAAACATAGAGCATAGTCTGATGAAAAAGACGCCAAAGTTTATGAAAACAAAATTTTATCGTCAAAATGCTTATGTTTTTATGAAGAGGATAGACTAAATTTTTTTTTAATTATTTTAAAAAAATTTTCCATCTTTTAGAATATTCTAAATTTTGATTTAAAAACCTTGTTTCTCTTTTGTCGCAACACACATTAATTTGGAAAATCTTGCAAAAATAAAAATAATTGTCAGATGTTAATGAAACTTTCAGAAACTATTCACAGATGATCGAAATTATTATAAATATGTTTTTTTTTTTTTTATTAAAGTCATGGCAGAAATATTTTTTTTTATATTTATTAACACCCCCATAACTAATTTTATGAAAAACTCTAGAAATTCGAGACCATCGGTTTTAGTGATTACAATAGTTAAAAGCACAAGGCTTTGAAGAATGCAAATCATGTTTTTTTTGATTTTTTTTTTTGGCCAACGTACCTGAAAATCAGCTGTGAATTGTAACATACAAAACTCAATAAAACAAATATGTTATTTAGTTTCAAATGCTTTTATTTATTTTAATTTGTTTTTATGAATATGGACAATATTTTCTGAAAGCAAAAAATTTTTTCAATGAAAATTGAATTTTTAATACAATTATTTCTTATTTCTTTAATTTTAAAAAGATTTTTAAAAAATGTTTAAATTGAATTTTAAAAAATATTTTAACATTAGTTAAAAGCAACATCAACCTTTCAAAATGTCCGTGTGAGATTGTCATTGTCTAAGCGCTTTGAAAATTGTATAATTTGGACCAATCAGATTAGCCATGGTAATTAAGAAATGTAATTTTTTGTGTTTATAGTCGGACAGTAATTATCAAGTATGGAAGACCAACCAGAATACAATTTAGTTGCATTATTTGAGTTCAGCATTGTTCTCTGCTGTTAAGCCCTTTTACTTTTCTGAAACACGTATGGAGAAGTTAAATTTGAGTTTTCAATTTCAACTGAGAAGGGTATCTACAAGTAACAGTATCATCTTATGAAATTTAACTACTGCTAAACTTTAATTTATATGATCTTATTTTTATATTAATCTCAGTTATGACATTTTTCCATAAATGAAATATCAAAATTAATAATAAAATGAATGGAAATACAAATAACACAGTAAAATGTAATAAATGTACATAAAATTATAGTATTTTATGTACACTTCTGATAAAATTTCATAAGAAAGGTACCTAAATTAATTAGATACTTTTTTTCTTATGAAATTTAATCTCACTATTAACAGTCTTATTTTTTATTTTTTTATATTTTCCATAATGCATCGTAAACGTAAAATGAAAGCTAAGTACAAAAAAAAAAAAATTAGAGCGCTGAAAGTTTTCCTTAAAAGTAACAAGGTAAATAATTTGTTCACTTAAATAATTTCACTTCCTTCCATCCGTGAAAAGAATTCTCCTCCCGTAAGTTATCTAAACGTCATGAATGTGCCTTTTAGTCAAGCTTACGCAAAAGGTTATGACTTGCTTTGTTTTATTTTCAAATTACATTTTTTCAGCTCAGAAGCTAAGTTAAGCTTGGTTCAAAATATTTTAAATAAACAGTATAATTTCTGTTTTTATTAAAATCAGTTTTGAAAAAAATGATAATTGATTTTTAAAAGAATATCAAAGTAAGATTTTAATCTTTTTATCAAATCGAAAAAAATGATTGAAAATGATTATCTGTCCTTTTTTTTTGACCAAAAAAAAATATTTTTAATGAAAATTTCAGACGTGCTAGGAACGATTTAAAAATGTAAAAAAATACCACCAAAATACTTTGATCTTTCCTCTTTAATAATAATATGAACATTAGACGATAAAATTTTGTTTTCGTCAAGTTCAAGCGTCTTTTCATCATGCTATGCTCTTTTGTTTACATTTTCGTGGGTGAGTTGTCCCCTTTCATTCTCAATATATGTCTTAATCGTGTTTTCAAATTGATTTTATTAAAAAACAACTGTGTTTTTCCCATTTTCGGCCCGTTAGAACCACCACAAGGTAATTTTATGTAGTCCTGTGAAGTTTTGTTGAAATCGGCTAAAAATGTAGGAAATTCGATCCAACATATAAACGTTACAGACACACACACACACACACACACAATCTGCGTTTTATAATAAGTAAGATAAGATTTTTATAATTTAAAAAAATTCAAACATACATTTTTTTTTTTCTCAAAAATTGACCACAAACATGTTAAATACTATTTATTAGATTGTTTATTTACAAGATTATAAAAATATGTGAACCAACTCCAATGCAATATTTATTATTTACCATTTTATAAAGAAATTATATAAAGACATATATATTGTAAATATATACATAATCTTCTTTAAATAACATATTCTTATAAATAAACAGTCAGTGCTTAACATTTTTGTTGTCATTTCTCTAGAAAAAATGCATAAATACAAATTATGTTATGATTTTACTCAAATTCTAAAAATACCTTTTAAAACAGTAAAAATTACTGAGGTTGCATACAATTATAGCAGTGTCAAATAGAAAAACCAGTCTTTTGACATTTTTTTTATGGGCACATTTGTTAAATTGTGCCAAATTTCTTTCTTAACAATATATATTGTTGCGATTTGCAGAACTAGGCTTTAACATAAAAAGGAACTAAAGCCTTTTTTTTCATGTTGTGTAATGAAAAGTTTTGTATAGTTTAAGTTAAAATGAAAGACGGTTATTTAATTTTCAATATTAACTTTATTGAAGAACACATTCACTCTTTTTGTTCCATTATATTTTACCATCTTTCTCAAATCACTGTCCATCTACACATCCCAACATATGGCTGACAGAATGGAACTATGCAAAAGATAGTCAATGGGGGAACAACTGAATTTCTCAATCCCAACCATAACTATTAATACAGACAATCAACTAGAAACTTTCTGTGTTCAGTTTGTTTTGGACCTCAAATCCTTTTCTTTTACTTGTTCTTGTTTAATTCTTTGATGTGCTGATTCAAAATCCTCATCTGCTGGCCATAAGATTTTTCTTTTCTACGTGGGTGTCCCACCCATAGTGTCACAACCTGTTCACTCATTCAGAATGCCTTCTTCATAAATTGTACAATTGTCTTTTTTCTTTTTTTTTTTGTATTAGATTTTTACCTTTCTTTAAATAAAAAGTGTATAATCTACCAAAAATATTGTTTATTTTCATCCCTTTTCAATGTTAGGTTATCTTTGTAACCAAAACTCTACAAAAAATAATGTATGCTGTTATAGTAACTACAACAATTCAGTAAAAACTGATCTTTTTCATTCAAATTAACCAAAGCTAAATGCTTCCAATTCTATCAAAGATAAAAACAACAATTTTTTACATTAACCAGTAATAACTTTTTATAAGTGTTAGGTGTCATTTTAACTTGAAATGTTAGCTTCTTACAAGATTATTATTACAGCTAAAATCACATCCTTAATTCTTCTCTATGAGAATTATAAAGTTCTTAATGAATTTTCCTCCTCTTTTATATGCCATATTGTTTCACAATGTGGGTGATCATGGTTCTCCATAACTTCCTGTCTTTTGCCTAAGTAACTTTGGTCCTTTTACTATCCACCTCTTTGTTTCTATTCTGCCATCCATTCATGCAAACTCATTAAATAGAATACCTGTGGAACCCCATTAGAGAATTGTAGAAAAATTCAATAGATCTAAGTACTATCATTAAAAACTCATTTTTTTGCAAACAGTAGCCTCAGTTTCAGTTTCCACATTGGCATATATTAACCAATCAGTGATGTTATTGCAAACGCACTTTGAAAAATCAAACAACTATGTTTATTGTCTGCTATAAAATTTGAAGGATTACTCCAAAAAATGATCAACAATATTTTCCCTCTTAAAAATAGATATTTAAAAATTGGGAAAAATATTTAACTAACAAACTTCTAAGTTTAGGAAAATCTAACTTTTAGATCACTGGAGCCTATTTTTCTGTATAAATACAATTGCATAAATTAACATTAGTTTTCAGTTTTGCCATAAATCTTTGACCAGAGTCGGTTCTTCATTGTTGTGAACAAGCTGAATTCTCAAACCTTTTGTATAATTTATTACTCGATATTTCATATATTTTATTTAAGTAACTTCTTACACGGCCTGGCTATTTTAAAGTAAATTAAGCACACTTGAAGCATACAAATAGATTTTTGTAAACAAAACATTAGTAGAAGCTATAACAGCTTTCCTGTCTGCTGACTATTAAGAAATTTCATGCATTCATAAAACAACGTAAATACGTGACACTCTCCTTATGTAGACATATTCTGTTTCTTCTATCATACTTATGCAATTGATTCAGTTGTCTTGTAAATAAAGAAGAAAATATTTTTGTGTGAATTTGTTTTGCAAGAGTATTTAAATTCATTTCTTTCAATCTGGAAACATACTCAATAATAAAATTTATTTAAATTTGTAGACCTGTGTTTGAAGATTATTTCTTTCTTTGTTTTTTCACATGCTTATTCCTCAACATACCCATTGTTTCCCTCACTTCTCTTGCTTTTAATATGTCTTGCAGGTGTTAAAGTCTCTAGACTCTTTCTCCTCATTATGCGGCCCTGAAATTTCAACTGTCTTTTTCTGATTGTAGTTCCTATTTACTTTGTTGTTCACAGGTTCTATCCATGGTATTCTTAGCATTCAACAGTAGAACCAGATCTCTGTAACTTCTTTGTCTGTGGAGAGATTGTTCAGCATTCACTGCCATATAGGAGATTAGATATTACATATCAGTTCAGCACTTATTTTAGTGTTATTGAATGCAAAGCATTTATATCTTTAAGAACTAATACACATTCTATAATTTTGAGAAGAGCCATCATCATTTCAAGAGATCTTTGGTCTGTTGGCTTTATTCTTTATGTTGCTTATGAGAAAAAATATGTTCTCTTTCCTTACAGATTGTGTGCTTGAAAAAGGCTGTAGAATAGGTTAGCCAAAATATAGTCACAACAGAAATAGCATGAAGAAATAAATTGAGTCACGTGAACAAATCTCTCAGCTATGTTGATCACTACACCATGAAACTGTTTTAAACTTGTGATCTTCAATTGTTGCTCTATTTTTTTTTTTAAACTGAAAGATCAACCATTTTCACCTTTTTAAAACAGTTGTGTTCTATGCCATGCCATGTTTAAAACACCTTTTACTGACTTATTTGACTTATTTTTACATTGGAGGAGACATGTCATCTATTCTTTAAAATCTCTTCACTGGATTACTTCCCTTATTTCATGCTATTTTCTTTCAAATTTTTTTGAGATAATCCAAATAACATACCCAAAATGAAAAGTAGTCATGACTACTAATACATAGAATTATACCTTGTGTCAATGCATCAAGGCTTAATTAGTATTCATTTTCAGCTAGTATTTGTGTCTGAATTTCTGGGATGAGTTAACATTATTTACATCCAGTCTTCATTTTTTTGTTGTTATCACAATTTCAGCCATTGTGCACTCTGATCTTGATCAGGTTCAGAGAATTTCAAACTGAACCTGTTACAGCATTACTTCTAGTTCGACTAAAAAGCAGTGACAACAATATTTTACACAAGTAAATGACGAGTGTAAGGAAATGAATTTCAACAATGTGTTATTTTATATTCTTGTTTTTATATAACTATACACTAGTATGCATGCAAGAGAAAAGAAAATACTGAAAGTTAGAAATTGTGTGAGTGATACATGTGAGTGTCTGTGTGAAAAAGTTCAGATACTAAGGGAAAAGATATCTCCATACCCAGGAGAAGGTCCCATTTAACATTGTCATTTCAATATGTTAGGAGGGAAAAAAAAGAGATAAGAGAACAAAGACAGGAAGTGTCCCATTTTTAAAAGTCCTTAACAGCACCCTCTAATGACTTCTTGTCAAAACTGGCAAAGCTATGCGGGGATAAGATACAAACCATACCGGGTAGATTTTTTCTTATTCCACTATCCATGTCTAAGCATATCTTGTCTATTTCTTATTTAGTACTGCTTAGTTATTGCTCACCCATTTCCACAGAGTCCATTACACACTGCGTGGCCCAGGGACTGAACTCACTATTACTATGTCACCAAATTCACAAACCAATATTAGGCTATTGACCTGTGGGATTAGTATTTTTTTCCATCTTAATTCCTGCAACTGTCTATGATTGTAACAGTGTGGGCCAGAAATAAAGAATACTCCTTCAATGAGACTCAAACTTATATTCTTTTTTTTTTTTTCTCAGGGAAACTTGTTTTAGTGCAACACCCTACCTCACTGATGTAGTATTTCATTTCTGACATGGATTATTGTCAATATTCTTCTATTATTTCAAACTATTCTAATCTTGATTGTTATGGATGTTATTATAGAAACAACATTTTGGTCAAGTACCTTCTGGTGTTCATTGATTAGCTGATATTGGATATCTGTTGTTGTTGTAATATTTTGTTCCTGCTAAATTGGTGTTTTTTTTTTTTTTTTTTTTTTTTTTTTTTTATATTAAATGTCAGATGGTATTTGTGTGGTTATGATGTTGGGTCTGTGCCGCTTTTCATAATTTAGTATTCTGACATTGAACATAAAAGGCTCCAAAAAAGACACCACGAATGATCTTATGAACAGTAGCATAGTGGATATAAGAGTTGCTGTCATCTAGTGGTCATGAGTTCAATACTTGGCTCAGATAGTGAAACACCAATTCAGCAGGAACGAACAATAACTAATATCACAAGAACAGAATATCACAATAATCAACAGATATCCCATATCAGCCAATATTCCTCTTAGGCAAATAATATGCTTTCATACAGGCCAAAAAAAGTAAATTCTTCTTAAGTTACCAAGAATGGGATTTAAACTTACTGAAACCTATTCTTTTATTTGTTATAATGAGTAATCATTTTAAAGTTTGCCTGTTTTGGTTTTCTGTTGCCAGGAAATACCAGCAGCGTGTTCCCTATGACCTCTTGTCAGGTCTTGCTCATGCCTTACTGGATGGAACTGTCTTTGAAATTGTCAGAAGCTTGTCAGAAGTGCAGCATTTAGAGGAAAAGAACCTATTTAACCAACGTGTAAAGCAGATGAATGACCATAAAGGTCAGTAAACTTATTTCTATGTTCATTTGCAACTTTTGATTTAACTAATTGATTTTTGCTGACTACATAGTTTTTGCAGTTAACTTTCATCTGGTTCACACTCTTTTTTTATTTTTTTTTTTGAACAGGAATAGAGGTTTAACCATTTTTTCCTGTTTAGGATTGGGTTTCCAATTCCTTCTAAAGTTTTCTCTTTCACTTCCAGTAACACCTTGCGTCTTAGTGGCATTATCTCCTTGTTTGGGGCGAATTAATAAAATAAAGTCACAATAAGTCAATGTTTAAAAAAGAAATACGCCCTGACATATGTCTGTATTTTTTTAATTCTATTTTTGATAGTGTGAATAATATCAAAACTTGTGAATTTTTTCCTGCCTCAATGATTCCAATAAATCTCACTTTAAGATGAGTATCTTCCAATCAAATGCCTAATAACTCTGCATGTCATAATTTTCTTTTTTTAAATGTCATGTCCATTCAGAATGTAGACGTTCATGGCTCTCCATGCATTCTTTTGCTTTTATTATGTGTGAATTGCTATGATTTCTTAGGAAAAAAATAATGGAGTGTTTTTTTTGTTTTTTTTTTCCTGTTAACTTTGACAATGTTTTGAATTCAGAGTTTTCCTTCTCTTAGACTGGTTGTCATCCAAGGCTTGAGTCTACCTTGTTATTTAACCTATAATTGAGGATAGAAGAAACAGATTCATGTTGTTCTCAAGTGTATTAGTGCAAAAGTTAGTGGAATTTGAACTCTGTTTGGCAATTTTGTTTTCCATGCAAAAACCACTGCACAACTCACACAAAATATCTCCTAAATATCCAATAAATAATTGTTGGTATCATCAACATCAATAGTTCACAGAGACAATCAATTAATGCAGTAATGATTTTGGAGTTTCAATTGTTTTTTGTTTGTTTTTTTTTTTGTTTTTTTTTATCAGTTTTGTTCTCATCAAATGAATTTATATCTAATGAATTTTTGCTTCTGTTTTTTAGCCCAGAAACATGAAATGTTAAAGAAGCACAAAGAAATGATTCAAGCTTGTGAGACCAAACCACATAATTTGCCTTTGGTAACAACACAAGTTGAACGAGAAAGAGAGGTGAGATGCTGTTGTCTTTATTTCATTTTTTTTTTCTTATGCAAGTATGCCGCAGAGACATTACAGGTTCAGTTCCAGACACCTGCAAAAAAGTATCCCAGTGTATGCCCTATTTGAGAGTCCTATTAAGTGTGCAATAGCATTAGATCTAAAAATGTAGACATGTTAATTAAAAAATGCTTTCTTGCTGTCAAAATGTAGCACAGACACACTAAATGCAGTTGGCAATTTTATTATAATTCGTACCAGATTTGTACCAGATTTTATGGTAGGCATTAAGGAGTTGAGCAGATTAGCAGGGTATAATGGACTAATGTCTTAAAAGGGTTTAACTTTTGCTGCTTGAGACAATGTGATGCTGGTAGAATGGGTCAAAGGTTTGAAGTAAGAATAACTTAGAATGTACCAACTAATATTCAAAAAGAAATTATAATTTACATAGATGCACCAATACATCTGAACCTGTAACTATTGGGCATTTGTTAAATAACTACCAGTGTGCCTAGTTCTATATCTATGATATATTCTTGGTACTGAAGAAGGCTCATCTGGATTTTCAACTAAAAGTTATAGATACAATGTATATTAAATCTTTCCAGCCCACTTTCTGTAAGCAGAAGGAGTGGCTTTTAGGTCTGAATGTTATCAGATATCTAAGATATATATATAAACATCTTTTTTGTTTTTCTATTTGATTCACTGTGCATATTTTTAAGTTCACAATAGAATTCTGATGAGAGAGAGAAATGAAAACTAGTTAAATTTTTTTTTTGTTCTCCTTTGTTGCTTTTCAATTTAGCTCTTTAGAGTAACTATAAAAATTTTTTGGTAATATTTAATCTTTGTGCCCACAAAAAAAAAAACAGTGTGTCAAAAGGATGGTTATGTCCTTGACACCACTATTAATATATATTTTTGACTCCCTCGCCAATGTTTATTTAGAAGATGCTAAAAATATGTGAACCAAATACAATGCAATATTTATTATTTGATTTTTATAAAGATTTATTATTTACCATTTTATAAAGAAATAGATTTGAAAAGTAAACTTTTTATTCAAAAATTTATAAAAAATTACAAAATTGTCAAAATATGTAAACCAACTACAATGCAATATTTATTATTTCCTCTTTTATAAATAACTATAGAACAAAATTTGAACAAACATGTGACATAAACATAAATTAAAAGAATGTCTAGTTTAGAGGAAGAAATGCTCTTAAACTATTTTAGTGAATTTATGTGGCAAAAACAAATGAAAGAAATGACTAGAAAATGTATTTTTCAAAATTCATAATTACAGTTACTTGTCATTATGTGCTTATTTAAATTTTCTTGTTCACATATATTTTTATAAATTTATGAATAAAAAAACTCTTTTCATATTATTTATTTCTTTATAAAATGGTAAATAATAAATATTTCATTATAGTTCATGTATTTTTATAATCTGGTAAATATAAAATTATTCTTGTAAATAATCAATCTAAATTATAGTATTTAATATTTTTCTTATTAATTCTCAAGAATAAAGAAAATGTATAAATCCACTTTCATGTTTGGGTTTTATTAAAATTCTAATCATCACTTTTTTTAAACAATAAACATTGCCGAGGGAGTCAAAAGTGTATACAGTAATAGTGGTATCAAGGGAATAACTGTTCTTTTGACACACTGTTTTTTGGTGGATACAAAGGTTAAACACTGCCAAAATGTTTTTGTTATTGATATTTTTATCTTGTCTGTTGCTTTCAGATAATGAACAAGAGAATTGAAGATGAGGTAAAGAAGAGAGACATGAAAACTATCATGGAATTAGACCAAAAGGTAATGGATCAACAGGTCACTTTAGAGAAAGCAGGAGTCCCAGGTTTTTTTGTTACGAACAATCCAGCCGAAATTCGGCTTCAGATTTATTTACTTGAATTCATCAACCGATTACGAAATACCGACCTTCCAACTTGAAAAACAAGTTGGAATGACATGTGGCTACTACCTTGTCTTTTCTGTAGAGTTGGGATCATGACTACAGAATTGTAAAAAATCAACAGAATACAATCATCCATTTCTAGGTTTTTCTTTATGCTACCAGTTCAGTTGTTGTTGTAAAACATTGATATAAATAACAAGCCTTTTCCCATTAAGATATTTGGCAGGAGAACCAGTTTTTGTTAGGTGCAGATTTTGATACATATTCAACATTTTCTTTTTCCTTTTTCTTTGATCAGTTGAGACAAATAGCTCTGAAGACAATTATTTTGTGAATATTTCATTCTCTTTAAAAATAGGGTATTTAAGCAAATTCCCAAATTTCATTCTCTTTAAAATTATAGCATTTAAACAAATTATAGTTTTTTTTTTCTCTTTCTTCCATAACTATGTAGATATTTCTTTTCTTTTCACACACTTCTCTATTCTGGTTTCCTTGCTTCCCTGCCACCTATGATCTTCAAAAATTTAAATAAATCACCATTTTCTGGCTCCCTTAATACTGTTCTTTTATTGTCCTTTCTCCTTACTAAAATCTCATTCTTTTTCACTCCTAGTTACTCCTTGCATCTTAGTGGCATTGTTGCTTTGCTTGGGGTGAAATGATTAATATATATATATATATATATATATATTTAAGGATATAATTGTATTGATATTAGCTCAGTATGATTAAACTTTTTAGTTTTGGGGATGTGCTATAAATGTCATTTGGGTGTTTTTGTAAAGTTTTAAAAATGGGCACTCTCAAGTGACCTGCTTGGTGGGTAAGATAGTTGTGCATCTGCCACGAGCAGTAGAGGTCATTGATTTTCAAGTTAGGTAGGGACTCCCCACTGGGAAGTTTGACACAATACAATCTTCCTCCTATTTAACATTGTGCCACACTAAACTAAGTTTAGTGAACATGAAATGGACCACTGAGATATTTATGTATTTCTTACTGACATCAGTGATATTCTTGCTAATGTTAGGGTTTTGAATGTTGATTTTTAAAATTTGTTAGCCTAACCCAATTAAAAGATTGGCACAACACAGACTTCCTACTCTGATTTTTATTAATTAGGCCTTGTCTGATTCTCAGCTTAGTTAATAAAAAAAGAAAAGAATAATGCCTGTGAGAAAATTAACTTTCAGAAATTTGTAGGCATTTTTACACTTCAGCAGAGGACCTTCATTTTAAGGTTTTAATTTTTTTTTAAATTTATTTTTTTGTAAATAATTTTTGATACTGGGTATAATTAAAACAAATTATACAATAAAATATGTAAAATAATTGTTAGGGTTTATTTTTGTACTTTTTTTTTTATCATATGTTACATATTTAACTCTACTAACATTCATTCCTACAAGAATGTTTTGTACATTGTCAACAATTTCACTAGTTCACCAAGAGTGTCAAAAAAATATGATGGAGTATTTAAGTCATTTTCAGTTACATTTTACTTATAAAATATCAAAAGGTTTCTTACTTTGTATTTTCTTTTTTATGCCTAATGTTTCTTGAATATTAAACTCAAAATAATTTAAGTAAATATAACGATCTTCTGCCTCATTCCCAAAATATAAAATCAAAAACTTTATATTGCTTCACATTTTCTTGTTTATATTCAATGTTTCCCCAAGTATTAAACTAAGCAAATCCCATTTTAATAATAATTATTAAGTAAATCTGATTTCCTTATCCCTAGAAGAATGATTTCTGTATCGAAAGAGTCTATTACGTAGATATGAGCAATTCACCTAACTCTATATAATGGATTCTTCTGGTAATGTAAAAAAATGTGACACAAAATATGTATATTTTGTTTCACTTATGTGGGTATTTATGTCTATGATAATAACATCTGTTCCTATGTGAATATTTTGTGTCAACAAACAATTGTTTAATATTTATGAATACGAAATGCTGTTTGCAAAACTCAGTAACATTTGGCCTCAAACCTCTTTTAGATAATTTTGAAGGTTTACAGCCATATCACATTGAAATACTGTTTCTCATATGATTGCCAATGTTAAGCAATGTCCAGCCCGGTCAGCAACTAGATGTATGACCACTTGGGAATAACATGAAGTTTATATGTGTGGGTGGTTTAATTGATAATGGCTTGGAAGTGAAAATTGAAGAGCCAAGTTCCAGTTCCACTTGGGTTCGTTATATTCACTAAAGTAAAGTTCAGTAAATATTCTTGGGAAATGTATGAATCCATCTCTTCTCACTCCAGCTATGGGTTAAATAGTAAGTCTTGTATCAGTAAATCATTATTATCTCCAAAATATTCTTATAATCCAGAAATATTTTCTGTCTTTAAATAAGCCAAAAAAACCCAAAAAAAACCACAAAACAAATCAATCAATAGATAATTTTATAATCTATACAAATTAAAGAATGCACAAAGTTCTTACTTGTATCATGTCAAAGGGATAAAAATAAAATTTGAATTGCACAATATTGAATAAATACCACTTTACATACACACATCTTCCAACCACTGACCATCAATAATCAAGTACAATTAACTGCAGGCTATCTCAATTCTTCCAGCGAAACTATCTTCAATGAAGCCAAGAAAGATTATGGATTTTTGGCAACTCACATACGCACCACACACCAAAAAATGCTAATAAGAAAATAAACACCATATGGTTCAACCCACCATACAACAAAAATGTAAAAACAAATGTAGGAAAAATGTTCATACACAAATACTTCCCCTCACCATCAAGCACACTTCACAAGATATTCAACAAAAACATAGTAAAAATCACTTACAATTGCACTGAGAACATGACACAAATAATAAAAAAGCACAACAGAAAAACAACCAACAAATCACTCACACAAATCAAACCCATATGTAATGGTAAAGCAAAGAACAAATATCCCTTATACAGCAATTGCTTGCAAAACAAGGTGATATACCAAGCCACTATAAAACCAGCAGATATTGAACAGAAATATACATAGGAGTAACTGAAGGACCCTGAAAACAAAGAAATTACAAATGCAAACATCCTTTATGAATAGTAAATACGTGAACAACACTGCTTTCTATGAATATATGGGAAATTAAAAACAAAAAACAAATCACAACAAATATTTTCTTTATTTTCCATGAGATTCATGGAAAATAAGGAAAACATCATCAGCCTACAACAATAAATCCCAAAACTGTAACCTCTGGAGGGAAAAATAGCTATAATTACCTTCTTAGACCAACACAAATTAATAGATAAACATTAGAACTTATCTCAAAATGTAGACACGAAAACAAATTTTTATTATGTTACTTAAAATGTGAAAACTAAAAACAAATACAAAAAATAAGTAATAAATAAACAAAAAATATAAATTAATAAATAAGTAAACAAATTAAGTAAATAAACAAACTACAAATAAACACAAGTAAACACAATAACAATAATCAACAATGAGTCAAAAAGTTAAGCAACACTATAAAATAGCTACAAATAACTGCATTATAGCCTCTAGAATAATTTGGGACAACTGTTACCACTCACCCAATAACTGTGAGGATAATACAATAGACCTACCCATAATGCACCACTGACGAGCATATATAAATAGTTGAGCCAAGACACAACACACATGGCCTGGAGATTGTGTTTAAGCATGATACAGTCACTGGATGTTGACCTCAATATCCACTTTTACGTGTGTGTGTATATGTATGTATGTATGTATATATATATATATATATATGTGTGTGTATGTATGTATGTATGTTTTGAACAATAAAAAATATTAAAAAATTAAAATTTTCAAAAACACTGAGGTTGTATATTAATATTTTTTTTTGTTTTATTATTTCAATTAGGTTCCTTGACTAGTTTTGGCCAGCATGGCCATCATCAGGAGAAAAAAAATCCTGCTTGTTAGTAGCAGTGAACTACAGGAATCTTTTTATATGCTTATTGAGCACTTTTTAATATTACTGTTTCCTGCTCTAATTCAACTCTGACCATTAACTTTTTTATTATTATTATTATTATTATTATTATTATTATATATATATATATATATATATATATATATATATATACATATACAGAGGTAGAAATAAGTATAAGACACCCCATGAAATTGTTAATAATTTTCTTATTACTGCACAAATTCCTCTGAAAATTTGTGTGTGGTACCTAGATCCAATGGGTATTAGTGTGCATATTCAATTTTATAACATCTTTCCACCAAAAAAAGTTATTAACAAAACTTTGTTTTCAAGGGTGGAAATAATTATAAGACAGATTTGAAAATTTGTATATCTGGTTTACTTCAGAATGCCAAAGGAAGAATAAGTGCATGTGCAGATTATAAAAAGACTCTTATCTTGATTTTAAGCCACATGAGTCCTATTTAAACATTTCATAATTGAATACAGTTACTGCAAAATGCCTAGGAACTCCCCCCTTAATGAAAGAGGGAAGATTTTTGCCTATAAACTGGAAGGAAAATCTATGTTTCATTGCAAGAGAACTGTTGAGGTTCAGAACAGTTGTAAGAAATTATCTAAAAGACCCTGAATCATATGACACCAGAAAACATCCAGGTCGTTCACGTAAAATTACAAATGCAGCCAGGCGTTGACTTTTTCGAGAAGCTTCTAAAGGACAATCAAGCTCAAGAGATCTGCAAAAATCTCAGAATTTATCCATCACTCCAAGAAGAGTTTGTCAACTTCTCCATGAATCGCCAAATGTTGTGTATTGAAACAGGAAGACAGTCTCTGCTTTAACTGCTAAACAAAAATATGCATGTAGATTGGGTAAAGAAAAAAGTAACATGGACAAATGGGAAACTGTTGTGTTTTCTGATGAAAGAAAGTTTAATTTGGATGGGCCTGACGGCTACTAGTGTTATTGGCATGATTTAAGAAAGGAGAAGCAGCTGTTTTCATAAAGACCATTTGGAGGAGGATCTGTTATGGTTTTGGGGAGCTTTTTCTGTGTCTTGAAAGGCTGATTTAGTAGTGATGGAAGGGAAACAAAACTCTGTTCGATATATCAATGTGTTGGAAAAAAGTCTTGTCTCATTTGTGAATCGTCTAGACACCAATAATGCCATTTTTCAACAGGACAGCACAGCCATACACACTTCTAAGCTCACAAAAGACTGGTTTAAAACAAAAAATATTGAAATTTTGGACTGGCCCACTAAGTCTCCAGATTTAAACCCAATAGAAAATTTGTGGGGAATTTTGTCAAGAAGAGTATACAAAAATTAACGTCAATTTGAAGATAGAGAAACTTTAAATTCTTGCATTAAATAGTATTGGAATGAAATTCCATCTGAAACTCAGAAAACTTATTGATTCAATGCAAAACCGTTGTGTTGAAGTATTACAATTGAAAGGGAATAAATGTAAATATTGAATTTTGTACAATTTTGCTGTGAAATAAAAATTTTCAAAACTCTTATTATTTCCATCCTCGAAAACGTTTTTTTCTTAATAACTTTTTTTGATGGAAAGTTGTTATAAAATTGAATATGCACACTAATACCCATCGGATCTAGGTACCACACACAAATTTTTAGAGGAATTTGTGCAGTAATAAGAAAATTATTAACAATTTCATGGGGTGTCTTATACATATTTCCACCACTGTGTGTGTATATATATATATATATATATATATATATATATATATATATATATATATATATATATATAACTGAAGTAAACTAAGTATGTAGTGAAGGGTAAGTACCAAGAGCAAATATTACAAATTCAAATCCTGCAAAGAAAAAAAAAAAAAAATGAAAAAAACAGACACCTAAACAAAATTTTAGTGATCAATGTCTATAGAATCAAGAAACCAAAAATGGGTAACCAAATTAAGACAGAGCCATAACAGGGTAAGATGTAAGATCACAGTTGATGTGAAAGTAAGAGTTACAATTCTGGTCAGTGTCCCTAGATGAATTTTTGGTTGTTGTAATTCAGTTTAAAAAAGTAAGGCGTCTACTCAAACATAGATATCCACAAAGTAATGTTTAGAATAGTAGGAAATAATGACATAAAAAATACATTAATTCCTTAGAAATATATATATATATATATATATATATATATATATATATATATATATATATATATATAAACACTGTAAAAAAAAAAAAATTAGTCACTTTTAAGAAGTGGATTAAAAAATATAACAAAATGGGTTAACTGGTTGTTGCTCCTCACTCTTCAGAGCCAATTGAGGACAAAAATATGCACAATGATTTAAAAAAAAGGGAGAGAGAAAAAATAGAAATAAAACAAATTACTATCAGGGAACCAGCAGTATAAATGATAGATTACATTTAGACCCATCAGCCATTGCTTCTGCTTGTTCTTTACTAATGGTAAAACAGTCCCTGTAGAATGACAATGCACAGACTAGATTAATTAAGTGTTTCTGCAATTGCAGAACCAAAAGTATTCACAAGCATATGTAAATTTTCACACTGACCTAATGAACCTGTGCTGGCATTTTTTTAAAAATTAATCCTAGAGTTTCCAACTGCTGATTACTTCTGCAGTATATCCCAAATATTTTTTCTATTCCATCACATTTTACTATGTATAACTTTTTTTAATCCTTGATCTTTCAGCCCTTTGGTTTATATATTTGTATATATATTTTTGTATATACTTTTAAAATATTTGTTTTAAAATGTTTAATATATATATATATATAGAAACATATGTCTATTATGTTTGATCATGAGCTGCTCTAAGCTTCATATAGTTGCTTTAATTTTGGGAGAAAATAAAGATAAAAACTGTCCAACATTTGGATATTTTTTATTATGCTGTTCCTTGATCTAAGCTTTTGGCTCACACAAGCCATCTTCAGAATGGTTATATGGACATTTAAACAAAGATATTCACCATCAAAGATGATATTCTGTTATGTTGACAGAAGTTTTCTATACAATGATAACAGTCGTGGAATAGCAGACACAGATGTGGTTCTATGACGTCATACCACGGGAGAGAACAAAATATTAACAACAGTACCATATGCTTAGATGCAATGTAATGTGTTGTGACTAGTTGAAAATGTAATTTTGTTGTGTATATGAATATGAATTAAATATAGAGACAAGCAACCATACACATGTGTGATCATTCACATATATAAATTTGTAAAATATTTAATTTTTGGTGTTAACAAGACAGTGCTCAATGTGGTAATACAGAGCTATAAAGTATATATTAATAAATATACATATTACCTTACATAAAAAGTACGACTTGGAGTTTCATGTTGACTAGAATCTTCAGGTACTTGAAATGGTGAACTGTTCATTATGATTGTTAGTATTTTCAAAACTGGGTCTTATGGAAGTTATATAGTATATTAATTCTATGTTTAATAATTAGAATCTAATATTGAGGTATAGATCTGGATTCAAGTTGTGAAATTATATGGATAAAAAGGAAGAAATAAGAATAAAAATTGGAGACACTGAAATATTTAAAAAAAATTTTGTTAAACATAAAGGGATAGCGAATTAAGGTGGGGGGGTAATTTTATGTAATAAGAAAAAAAAAAAATGTAATAACTAATGAAAAAAATATTATTTTGCTTTTAAATCTAAAATTGTTCACTCGCTAGTAATTTACAATGATGAGATGCATTGATATGCATTGAAACATGACTGCAATTGTGTAGCAATTTTGATATGTTTTCAGTGTAATATCCTAAAATTATATATATATATATATATATATATATATATATATATATATATGAGTTGGCTGCTAATGGAAATTAAGGCAATTTGGATAACTTTTTACCTTGACATGTTTTGACAATCTTTTCTGATGATACCAGTTGATTGGTGAAAAATGTCAAAGAGGTTTGCAAATTGTTGTTATATATATATTACTATATATATAAAAAACACACAAAGCAGGTATTCCTATGCAATCAATCATATCTGTGATTGGAAAGTTCTCCCAACAGAATAGTGAAAAATATTGTAACCACACTCCTTGAAACCTTCAGTAGCTCTTCAGATATTAAAAATACCAACAACATTGTTAAAAGACCAAAAGACATAAACATGAAAGATGAACTTGCTGCTCATTTAGATCTTAAATCCCTATCCACTACATTGCTATTTAACCCATAGTTGGGAGGAAAAAAGACAGGTTCATGCTTTCCCCAAGGGAATTTCTACAAAAGAGATCCTAAATGACTAGCTTGGAATTTGGACTCGGCAAGACAATTTTACATTTTGCACCAACATCCATTACTCTACCCACACATCCGTGTGTGTGTGTGTGTGTGTGTGTATATACTGACTGAAAATGTAAAGGCACTGCTAATGATTTTATGATAGAAATATATTGAAAATAAGAAAGGTTTTTGTCTAAATTTCTAGGATGAGTTATTATTTACACTATATTCAAACTATTGCCCTCATTTTTGTTGCTTTTATCACGTTTTGGCCATTGTGCCCTCTGGCCTTCATCAAGTATATATCAACCTGGGTAACCTACAGTGAATTCTGAACTTAACCCTTTATTTAATCTATGGAGATAGATAGTTCTCGCTGCTCATGTCTAGAGATATTGTCTAGTTCTTATTCTATTTAGTACTGCTCTGTTATTGCTTGCTTGTTTCCACTGAGTATATGAATACAGTGTAACCCGGATATAAGAGAGTTGTCGGGACCGGAGAAGAAGTCTCTTATATCCGGGTTTGGTCTATTTTGTTTAGGTAAGTATGGGAACACTTTGGGACCAGAGAAAATCTCTCTTATATCCGGGTCACACTGTATAAATAAGAAAGGTGTTTTCCTTGATCAGGAATTAGAGAAAGTAATACTGACTAAACAGACATATATGCATCTTGATGTTTTGTCCAATCAGCTGATGACAAACTTCATAAATACAACATTAAATACAAATAGCCAACTTTTCAATTCTCAAATCAGGTTTATTACTGATTTCTCTCATTTTCAATCTATATCTATAATTTTCAATGTGTGTGTGTGTGTGTGTATGTGTGTGTGATCAAATGTTGTTTATGCATTTCCACAGTTTTCATCAGATTTTGATGAAATTTTTTTTGTTTGAGAGATAATTCTTCAGTGCCTGTGTTGAGTCCAAATTCTCTGGAAAAAATTACAAACTAGAAAGTGAAAATTGAAAAAACTGATTTTTTACACTTTGCGCAAAAATCAAAGGTAAAAATTTTAATGTCTGTAAAAAAGACTATGTATAATTAATTTAGAGCACTGAAATCTAAGATTATTAGAATTATAAAAAAAAAATTATGCTATAAACAAAAATTATCGTATATTATAACAGTCCATGAAAGAGGTTCCTTCCTTGCAAGATTGAGAACACAAAAACGGCCCTTTTAAGGGCTACCCCCATTCAAATTGTTAACCCCCCCCACACACACACACACACACATTTGGGGATGTGCCTCAGTTGCACCCAATTGTTGTTACTAATATTGATTTTGGGGTGGACTGACTTTAAATTTAAACTCCTCCAACTGAAAGGCAAAAATTCCCAGTAATGCAACACCTGATCGAAGACAAGTTATACTGCTACTATGTACTAAGTTTATGTTTGTATAGTACAAGAAATCTAAAGAAAATGTGACTAGCACAACAAACAAAAAATACCTTCTGGGTGACTGTAGTATGGAGGGAGAATACATCACCCATCAGACTGATCCAAATGATAATGACATAGACTTGTAACTGGCTACATATGATTGCAGGAAATTTGAGAGTTTGCAAGGTTTAGGTATCCATAAGGCACACTGATGCAGGTAATGCTGCCTATTAGAGAATGTCAATCAAATGATGGGATTATGAATCCAGAATATGCCTATAATGTTCAGGATCCCATTTCTGAGCATCAACACCCTGGAGAAATTCCAAGCGAGCCAAAAATCCAGTGGTCCAAGGCAATCAGAGAGCCACTTGGTCGAATCTCGATCAGGAACTCTCATTAATACTTACCAACCATCTAAAGGGCCGCATTAGCCAGCATGTCTGATATTTCTGCATAGTTGTGCTTGAGGTTTGTCTTCTCTCTCTCTCTCCTTCTCTCTCTCCCTGTCAGTGAAAGAGAAGGAAAAGACTTTAGAAGAAACTGGAAACCCAATTCTAAACAGGGAACAAGGGATAAACCTTTTTGTGTATATCTGATAGGGATCATTGAAAGGTATATATAATCAGAGAGTTACTTGGTCGAATCTCGATTAGGAGCTCTCATTAATACTTACCAATCATCTAAAGGGCTGCATTAGCCAGCAGGCCAGATGTTTCTGCAGAGTTGTGCATGAAGTTTGTCTAAAGTGGTTCAGTAGGGTAACTACAAGAGAAGATATAAGACAATCAACCAAATAGACGATAGATTCAGAAAGGTGAGTTAAGAACAGAGCAGAGAGTTGTGAATTGCTGACTCAATGAAGCTCCAATTTATGAGAGGGCAAACCTTAAGGACCAGCTTAATGATACTAAAGAAAGGATCTTAGTGATCTCTAGAGCTGAGAACCAAAGAAAATTTTGGAAGAAAAAGCAACAGTCTTGGAGATCATTTTATAATAATTTTTACACTTTTGCTAAAAAGCTGTTCACCAAAAGTAACAGTGGCAAACTTGATGTACTGCACAAGGAAGTCAAAAACCACCTGAGAATGATGTATTCTAATGCTTGGAAAGCTGCTTCAATCCCTTCTATGAATGACCTTCCTAGGACCCAAGATCCAGAGGTCATGTTTAATGGCAGTGGAATAAATCTAAGGGAAATTCAGGAATTTGTCTGCAAATCTCATACTGGTAGTGTACCTGGAATAAATGGAATATCCTACAAGTTGTATAAGAATTGTCCAAACATCCTCAAGCAACTCACCATTCACCTGCAGTATGCATGAAAACAAGGTATTATATCACAAGAATGGTGCCTGAAGAATGACATTTGGATACTTAAGGAAAAGAATGTAAAAAGCATTGTAAATTTCTGCCCCACCTCCCTCTGGAATGTAAAGGGGAAAATATTTTTGATGTCGTTGAGGTACTTTACATAATGTGCCCTCTGCATCCCCACAGTCACTGCAGATGTACTTGTGGCTTCAAAAGTGCTGGAAGTGGTTGTGGACTTTGTACACAGAGTGAAGCAGCCAACAAACAGTTTTTAATTGCCAGAGAACATAAGATCCATTTTTCACAAGGAAAGTGAATGCCCTGTGTGGAATTTCTGGTACACATCATTCAGACAGACACACACCCTGACATTGTAGTGTGGTTTGATTTAAAGAAGTGTGTCCCCCTAGTTGAGTTAACAGTTCCATGAGAGGAAAACAGGGAGGGGGCAAAAGAACAAAAGGAAAACTGCTACGAATCACTGTAATCCAACTTTGTGGAAAAAGGGTAGACATGTCATATGCTACCTATTGAGGCCGTGGATTACTTGGATGGTCAATCGTTTCCTTCCTTTTGAAGGTCAAAGCCTGAAGTGTGCTTCCTATCATCTCCAGACCAAAGCTCAACATCCATTGAGTTGGATCTAGTCAAGATCCAAAATAAACAAAGTTAAAACAATACTCGCAACACAATGCTACTTTCGACATGAAACACATCTGTTTACCTTCCATTCTACATCATTAGTAATGGTCGCTATGAGTGCATTGTGTATTGGTTAACAATCAAAAGCAAACACTTTTAACACAATGTTGAAAATCTGACTTGCATTTGTAAAAAAATCACAAGAGACTGACACGTCTACACAAAAAAAGTGCCCTGTCCAGTGGCAAAAGCTGCTGGTGGCAGTACTGCCTTAGCCACTGAAACTATGTTACCTCCCCTGACAAAGACAAAGTATCACACATGCTTTCACACACTATATGGTATATGGTCAGAAGATTATGTTGTATCAGTCTTTCAAAATGAAATAAACTTACCTGCTTTGAAACTCAACCATTTTAATTTTTTATCTAGATTTTAATTCTGACTACTGGATGGAAATATGCAACTATTACAAACATGAGTTATGCTTGATATTACATAAGGTTAATTTATACTGGTTCAAGGCCACAATAATGGGACAGTCAATGAAGAGTGACATCATTGCATTAGTGAATGAGTTGGTAAGGGAAGTTTGTAAACAACTATGCTAGTGAAGGCATCCACTGATTTGTATCATTTTAGACAGGAGTCAATTTGGTATAGATATAGATTTAATAAAATCATTGCTAATTGATGAAAAAAAAATGATTTAGTTCATACCATCTGTTTCAGTTCAATAATTGATTTTATTGATCAGTATTACCTCATTATTTAAAGGGTGTTTGTCTAAAAAAAAAGAATTTAGAAAGTCTCAAAATAAATAGTTTTGAATTCTTTATAAGGTATTTGATTTTTAAACTATTTACATCATTCAGACTTTATTGCCATATTCATGAGATTTCAGCCATTGTAAGCTCCGGCCTTCTACAGGTGATATACGTTGAAATTTCGAACTGAACACTTGGCTCAGTAAATAGAAGTGTTGGTTGAGTATGATAAAGAGTGACTTGATCCAAAGAGTTGTGAGTTCAATCCCTGGCCACAGCAGAAGAGAACAAAAACTTGGAGAGTTGAGTTACTAAAGGGAGATAACTGAAACTGAGATATCAAAAAAAAGGCATGTCACGTGGAATTAGAACAATCTCAGCCTGTGGACTAAATAAAGGATTTAGTCTGAAATTCTAATGTATATAATCTGAAGAAGGCTGGAACATATAATAGCTAAAATGTCATGAATATGGTAATAAAGATGAGGACAACAGTCCAAATGGTGTAGATAGTGTAAATACTTAAAATACCTCATCTCAGAAATATAGAGATGTATTTGATTTTTACCTGTTCAAAAATCTGATTCTAGTAAATTAATGTAGAAACCACCTCTATTTGATTGCATATAACAGTCTACCTTTGGAACAAACGTGACCTTTGTCCACGTTTTTGACTCTCATGCAAACCTAATACAGGGTACAATGGATAAATTGTCACCATTTTATATTTTTAATTTCATGCATGCGCATTGTTTTTAATTTTGTTGACTGTTCACTATAATACAGTCAGTTGGGCACCATGTGTGAGAAAAAGAGCACCATGACACAATTCACTCCACCAGAAATTTGGAAATGGCATGCTGTACTTCAGAGTGTTTGGGTGTCAAGTTGAGGAGAGTGCAGAGGATTCAGAAAGAGTTGAATGAGTCTAATGGTGATTATGAAGGTGTTTGGAGTGATCACTAGTAATGCTTCCATTCATCTTCCCACAGAGCCTCAGACTCAACACTGAAGCCTACATCAAGTACCTTGAGAAGGTAGTGCTACCCTCAGTCAAGAAGGTTGCTGCTGGAAGACCCTCTGTCTGGCAACAGGACTCTGCACCATGCAGGAGAACCCAGTCATGGCTGTCAGACAATTTCTGTAACCATGTCACCCCTTAAATCTGGCCACCTAACTCCCTAGATTGCAACCCCTTTGATTATTATGTGTAGGGTGCAACTGAGCAAGAGACCAACAAAACTGCTTGTTACACCAAAGATGAACTGAAGGCAATGATTATGGCAACATTCACCAACTTAAAACAAAGAGACCATCCAGAAGAGTTGCAGGAAATTCCAAAGTCGTCTGGATGCTGTGGTTGAAGCCAATGGCAATTTTATTAAATAAATGTACTATTTAGTAATTCAAGATATTTTTGTGTAATTTTGGTAAATATATCTGTTAAAATGAGATTTCAGTGTTATTTTCATTTTTGTGTAATTTAGACGACAATTTATCCATTGCACTTTGTATGTGTCTACTTTTTAAACTCTTGTGTAAACCAAACCTACCTTTCTGAATCTCATGCAAAGTAAACCTGTTTTCACCTTTTCTTTATTTTTGTGCAAACCTAACCCATGTCTCTCATTTTGATTCTTGTGCAAACTGGCCATGTGTCTACCTTTTTGACTCTCTTGTGCAAATCTACCTTTTGTCTACCTTTTTAACTCTCATACCACACTAACTTGTGTCTATCCTTTTTGACTCCCATGCAAACCATACCTGTGTCTACTTTTTGACTTTTATGAATCTGGAACTGTGTCTATATATCGAGACTACAGAATATGGCATTAAATAATCTGGAAAAGATTGATATGCCATAAAACAAAACAAACAAAAACCAACAATTTCTTTATACTGACTGAGATCAGTTTGACAAAAGGTAAAACATATCCAGCAGAAGTCTGTTGGCACAAAGAATCAAAGATGCTTTGATGTCAGTTCTCAAATATACAAGAGACCTGTGGTGAGCTGTTTAATACAACATTCTCTGCTAAACCAACTTACTTTGTGTCAGTTTGTATATCCTTTAAATCAGTGATTCTTAACATGGGCAGTAACACCTCCTTGAAGGTGCGATGAACTTTTTCATTTTTTATTTAATTTTCATGGGCCTGCCATAGCTCTGGATAAGGGAGTTTTATAAATCTCAAGCTTAGCCTTCAACATGAGTCTCATGAGCCTTTTTTGGCTTATTTAAAGTTGAAACAGTTTGGATTGTATGAATAATTTTTTTCTTTTTTGCTAGTGAATATTCCATTAATAATTTTTTTTAGAATAACAATGATTTTTACAAATACAACTTCTACTATTTAACCCATATTTGGGTGAGGAGATAGATTCACACCTTTCTCAAGGGTATGTGCATATAAGTGAATGTAACAAACCTGAAATTGAATTTGGCTCACCAATTTCCACTTCTGAGCTGCTATTTACCTACATATCCATAGTACTTTGAAAGACTCTTTTACAAATGACAAAACTATTTTATTTTTATTTAGTCTTTGTCCTTTATAGTTTAATTATCCACTACATGAGCAATAAATTTATGACTTTTGGATGATGATTTTGTTTACTAACTACTGAACAGCAGGTAAACAAAGTACATATACTTACAGCCATATCAGGTTGAAACACAGGTTCTCATCTGATCACTGAAGTTAAGCAATGTTGAACCTGGTCAGTACCTAGATGGGTGACCACTTGGGAATACCAGGTGCTGTAAGTTTGGATATATGACTGATGTAATGGATAACCATTCAGAATAATAAATTAGAGAGCCAAGTTCAAATTCCAGACATATTCGTTATATTCAGTTACATGCATATACCCTTGCAAAAGGCATGGATCCACTTCTTCTCCTTCCAGCTATGGGTTAATTAGCAAGACTTGTATCAGATAATGATTATTATCTCAAAAAAAATTCTTACAATCCAAAAATATTTTTCAGATTTAAATAACCTTAAAACGTCGTTGCTAAGCCATAAAAAAAAACAATTCAGTCAATCAAACATATTTTTTATTCATGAAAAAGCAAGGGACATTTTAAATTTAGCATGAAATATTTTGAAACAATAGAGAGAGAAATTTTCATGGGCCTGCCATAGCTCTGGATAAGGGAGATTTATAGATCTCAACTTTAGCCTTCAACATGACTCTCATTATGAAGGACACATGGTCAGTGGCACAGCTGGAGTGTGTGCCACTGCTGAGAGAAGCCTTGAGTTTACCACCCCTCCCAGCCCCCACAAAAAATATATATTGCACAGTGACTCACTCTTAAAATTATAAAACTAGTTTGTGTACCATTATAATATTAATTTCATATACATAAATATAGTATGCTTTAAATACATGTTAAACATAGTTAAACTTTATCAGTAATGGTTAAAGAGCAAAAGTGATATATAAGGAAAAGAGTATAAAAAATTAGGACCATCTTTATTTCTAAAATGAAAATTACAACTTTTTACAAAATAATTTTTCTTGCATTTTTGTTAGCAAATTCTTCAATGACATTGTCAGGAACTATTTCATCTGTTAATAGTTGCTCTATAGACAGTAGTTAAACCAATATATATGCCATAGTTTAAGTTACTCAAAATCAAAAAGATCCTTCAACTGTGAGTACTGTCCGGACATTAAAATCACTTTTATTTCAATAAAGCCTATACAGGCTTAATGCTTACAGCAGACACAAAAGTGTCACCCCAGAGTGGACTGCCCCCTCCTCCTTCATCTAGCTACATCACTGCACAGGGTGATTTTCAGATTTAAGTTTTGAAAAGTGCATCTTATATGCTTCAAAATACAGTATTTGATGTTCAATGACAAGGATCAATATACAACAAAATAACTTTAGTCCATATTCTCCTGGTATTCAGTTCGTCATGTCCACTAAAATATCAACTACAATATTTATAAACCAATCACACTCAAGAAAACACTTACATCTTAAAACACACCAATAAAATCATAGATTACAAATCAGAATGTTTGTTGTATTAGTCATCATTATTTTTAGGTAGATACCAACCAAATATTGTACGGACGTAGTAGAAGACATACCACGTGACTTCTTAGGGCCAATTAGAAATAAATAAATAATTTAATTCTGGAGCCGATATTGTTCGGAAAAAGTGTATAAAAACATATGAAATCCGTTCCCAACACAATATACACGCGGCTGCCAGCAAGCTACAGACACCTCTCGCCGATGACCTTCATGACTTCATGTCAAAAACGACAGCATTGACAAACTCCAGATCACGGCAACACTGCTAACAGTAAGAAACAATTCGTATCTCTCGTATCAGTTTTTACTATGTATCACGCACACACGTTGACTCTTTCATACAAACACACATATCACAACATTTTATTGTTTCTCACACACGTACACAAAGACAGTTTATATTTTATTTCAGAACTTTATCAACCCAAACAAAAGACATTACTTTCCAACTTTTTGTATTCCTATTGTTATATTAAATCAATGTTTATTTGTTGAAACTACGTCGTCTTTTCTACTGAATTTTATTCCTTCAATGAAAAGCGTTTGATTATTTTAGATGGCCAAATTACGAGTGACCCTGTAACGATATTTTATTAATGTATTGAATACCGACACTCCGAATTTTAATATTCAACAAAAAACCGAGTAGAAGGATTCCTACAAGTTTAAAGTGATACTTTTTTCCTATAGTCTGTGACTGTCTGCTTAAAGTTTGTATTTTCTTGATTTCAGATGAAAACTTGGAAATTTTCTGAAATATTTCAGTGAAGTTTTCCTTTTCCAAAATTATACTTTGTAATTATAGTTTAGATATATGAGAAAAAAAAGAAGATATTAGTTTAAAAATATTTAAAAAAAAAAAAGATTTAAAAAAATTTTCCACCATATTTACTCGTCTATAAGATATATATTTTACAATGCATGTTTTGGATAAATTATTCTGACTCCTTTACTGTACATTTCACCCTCTGTTGTAGGAAATTATATCCTCATTATATTAGAAGTATAAATTTATGATCAAAGTGGATAATAGTATGGAAAATCAAATATCAATATTTATCTCTCTTAATCAAAGATATATATCTATCCCATCAACAGACAGCATTTTGACGTCTTTCTTTGCAGCCACTCCAAACCAAACACATATATTTGTCTCTCCCCAATTACCATCTCTGTATAAAAGACATTGCACTAAAATAAATGACTACATATCAACTTCTGTAAGTTGCAAGAAGACCTCAAGACTACCTCATTTAGTGTATTTTCAACACAAGACTTATAATGGGAGGAGTGTTACCACTTTGGCTTCTGGTTTGGTTTGGTTTGTTTTATGGCATATCAACCATAGTGGGTTATTTGATGCTGACAAAATTTTTATTGCTGGTAATATTTATTTTTTATTATTTAAAAAACTGTGTTGCTGGTAATAATTTAAAAAAAAAATATTTCTGGTATTAAAACCTATTTTTACACTTTCATAGTGTTTTGACCCCAGTTCGGGGGTTAACTATTTGCCCATAGCTGGGATCCTAACAGTTGCTACCACCCCAGGTCAGGGTGGACCGGGAAACACCAGCAATTAAAAGGTGGTTCCAAACTCCTCAAAATCTCCTGATCAGAGGCCTTGCTGTTGGACATAGTTTATCATTTTACCCAGGATGCGGATGTAGTTTATCATCATACCAGGATGGGCTACCACTTTGTAATGGTTACCAATTATGACTAGGTTGAAGGGACATACCATAAAAAAGATGAGGAGAGAAGTAGCTTTGTACAACAACAGATAATGCATGCAAGCGGGGATGCAGGCAGACATTTCTAGATAGTGGGGAGGGTGCAGGTATACAGGGAGTGTGGTAATACATTGGCAGCCATGTACACCCAGGCAATGCCAGGTACCTTGGCTAGTATATATATATATATATATATATATATATATATATGATGGTCCTAAAGATTGCGTTCAATTATGAAACAGAGTGTCACTACTTAGTGTTCATCTCAGTGTCCACTTGTATATTTAAACACACTCTATCCCAGATATTGAGCATTTTCACTCTAAATATAGCATAACTACATTATATATAACTGTATATATTGTGGACAAAGTAATTAAGGGATGATGATGAAGAGGAAACCATCCTTTTCTAGTTTCCTTTGTTTTTAGCTGATGGTGAGGTAGTTTATACTGTAGCTACACAGCGTAGCCCTTAGTCGCAGTTTCTGGGAGAGGGCATAAGATCTGGTGTAATAAATCAACACATATGCATGTTTTTATATATAAATTTATACATAAAACAAGATAATTTAATGAGAGAGAAAAATATACTTGGATGAACCTAGACAGAGCTCAGAAAAAAATGAAAGAAAAACATTTATGTGCTTAGCTGTAGTGTGTGTGTGTTCCACATAGTTGGGTTGAAATTAAGTAGTTGGCTTGTCCAGGGAAAGAAATCTTCTCCTGGCAGGGATGAATCTTGTTATCACTGTGATAATATAGTGTTATGGTGAAACACACCTATTCTATAGTTAATAGACTCTCCCACCTAATATAAGTAGGAGTAGTAAGAGAAACGAGGGTCAGTCGATGTTGGACAACAGTAGTCGACAGTCGAATACGAAAGTAGTCAGCGACCAAAACAAGATTACTCTGTGTAATACCTATTATATCAAGTTCCTAACGTTTTGTACGTCGAACTATTTAGGACCGATTTAGTACAAATACAAGCCTCCACTGCGAAAATAACTCCACAACATATAGACACCAACATAGAAAGCGAGGAGGTAGTATTACCTTGCTTGATGTACCAGCAGATAGTTCCTTTTGAAGTTTGGTCTCCTAAGTGGCATCCAAAGGGGAATAGGGAATAAAAGAGTGGATGGGTTTTTTTTTGGAGATCAAGTGTCAACAAAATCAGAAATTAGGTATATCTGGGTGCTGGTCTGTATTAACAGTCATGCTATGGGATTAGGGAGAGCTCTGGTCTGTCATGTGGTTCATCCATTTGTGTTGCCAACCATCATGTTGGGATGAGTAGATTGATGAGGAGTTGGTAGGAAGATGAGCTGAGCTGTTAGACCAACATAGCAGAAGTTGTCCTAAGGATCTCCTATCTATTCAGCCAGGCAAGCAGGTGAAGCCCTGGATAAAACATCTATTTCATAATATGGGAAACAGTGTTTTTATTTCTCAAGGTAGCATTTTGTCTTTTATCATATTAACTTCTGATCAGCAGTAGGCCCTTTCTCAGATTTTGGTGCACACCAGCAAGACTGAAAGCCGAAAATCAATGTGGGGTATTCATTGGTTAGTCGATAGAATGCTTGGGGTGAAGGGTGGGTTGTAAATTTACATCACTACTACATCTTGTAGGTGAGAGATCAAAAAAGAGAGAGTTTATGTACTTTCCTGTTATACTACTGATTACCAAGTGGCCAAATGGTTAGAATGTTCACTTTCTGACCATGAGACCTGGGTTCAAATCTCACCATGCTCGATTTGTCTGGAAGGCAACTTCCTGAATACTGGATTGTGTTTGATCTTGGTGTGCGGCACTTTTGGAAAGTTCCCAAAAACTAAAACACAGTTTGACCCAAGCCTTGTGAATGAAATTGGGTAGACAGAACTCTTGTGGTCCGTTGATAGCTGTGCTAGCATGAAGCCACGAGTCATCATGGCTGAGGGCTTGAGCATGCTGGACTTGTTCAAATTGTTGATCACACTAGATAACGCACTCTCTCCCAGAAACTGTAACTAAGGTCTGCTCAGCATAGTTGTAGTATAGATCACAGGTGGGCTCTGTGGGCATTGAGCAAACACAAATGTGCCTGAGCGAGTGTCTACAATAGGGATTGGCTAGCTGCAAATATGAGTGGCCAGCTATTATACTGATTACCATGCCACCTAGAAGACATTAAGTGAAGTTTTCTAGTAGGATAATACCACAAACACATCAGCATACTGCCAACTAGTATTCAGTATTCAGATGTTAAAAGCCATACAATAAATGAAATATTCAATTACTTGATATTGGACAAGAAAGTACTCAGTGAAAGAGTGAGAGAGCATACTTCTGCCAATGTCATTGCTGCTAAAAAACTTTCCCACCACCATAAGTTTGCTTCCCTGTGTCTTTTCTATAAATACTTTCATGGCAATTCTTTGAATGAACTCTTTGCTATGGTCTCTGGACTTTTTGAATTTAATTGCAGTACTAGATTGGTGTCAAAATCTCATCAATTTTCAGTTGAGCTGGCTAGATGTAACTGTAAATTCTATGCTAACAGTTTATTTTCTCATACTTTTTGCCTATGTAACTCCCTTCCAGCTCCATGTTTTCCAGCCAACTTTGATCTTCAAAAATTTAAATGCAATGTCAATCACTATCTACTGTCCTCCTGATTACTCTTTTTGTTCTTGCTTGTTAGTAATGTTTCTGTTCCTAATTCTAACACATTCAGTAAACCCCTTGTGTCTTAGTGGCTTTACGATCGATTAAAAAAAAAAAATTATGTTCTAAATCACAAAATATGTCACGTCAAAGCTTATAATAATGATAAGGGAGATAATTATTTTTGCTTTTTACACAAGTTTTAAGAGCCACCTTTTTTGATAATTTATAATTTTTAATAGTGAAAAAAAAAAAAAAATGCCCTATCCTGCAATGTTAATAAAATCAAAAAATCCTTGAGCCTGCCCTCCATATTTCATCACTTGTTCATTGATTTATGTTTCTCCTGTTCACAAAATGTAACAGAAATTTATTGATAGCTTTTTGGAAATATTATGGGATGAACAAATAAATGTTAATCTTATCCAATTTTGTTGGCAGAGGTAATTATCTTTTTCCACATTTGAAATGCTGAAAAAAATTTGTTTTCTACAAGAATCTAATGTTGGAAAAAAAGAAAAAGAGAAAATTTGTCTTTTAGAATGCAAATACTTCATTGAAGATTAATCTGTTATTTTTCTTTCACTATGGGTTCACCTAAACATACCAATATATTGATTTGTAGTGCATAGTTACACACTATTAAAATGATGGGAATCTTCACTATGAGCCACCTGTCAAGATGTTCATGAATGCAAAATTACAGCACTCAGCTTACAACTAAACTTCCTAATTCAGCATTATTATATGTAAATAATTTTATTATTACACATGTTACATGTAATATTATTGTATTTAAATAAACCTTTTATTAATAATATTGACATAATGCCTAGTTTATTTGATCTACCAACTTAACACATCTTTCCAAATGTTCAAAAGTTAAGGACTTTAGGGTCCATTTTACAAAAATGGTATAAAAATTTAAATTTGGAAAAAAGTAATAGTAAAAGAGGACACATGCCCTAAAGTTGAATAAGACACAAACAATATGACTCAACCACTACATGAAACTTAAAAGGACAAACATTTATTACAGTACACAAAAAACAAACACAAAATTTACATACAAGAGCTTGCACAAAAATTTCCTTTTGTGCACCTTATACAAAAATGAAGGCAGGATAACAATTCAAATGTACAATGATAAAAGATTACACTTTTGAAAATGAGAAAAAAATGAAAAAGCACAATTTTGAGAAATCAAAATTCAGAAAAGATTGAAAAAGAAAATAATAGTTACACCACAGGCTCCACATTTTGGAGGATATCACTATAAATTCTTGTTTGGTTGAATCAGCATCTCACTATATTTTTAAAATCTGATAAGGCTGTAGTTTATTGGATATTATGTGTATTTAAGGTCTGTGTGTGCACAGAAATGTGCTGGCTCTTTAATGTGCCATACAGAGTGATGTCATTTGTACCACCTCCTGTGATGTGGTAGCATCATTGACTCTCAGAACTAGAGGTTCCTTTGTTAATAAAGATAGGTTGGTGCAGGATGTATGCATCTAAGATTTCAGACAGCCCTTCATGCACACTAGATGCCTTTAACTTGTCTGTGTTTTTCTTTGGGTATCCCTAATAGGTCTAGAGTGGTAGCACCTGTTAGGGTCCCAGTTATGGGAAAATAGTGAACTTACAAACAAATATTTGTACATTTTTATAATAAAATAAGCAACAATACATTTTTATAGCAAAACAAAAAAAAAATAGAAAATTATATTTTTATAGTAAAATTACCAACAATACATTTTATGATCTGCAAACTATATATCTAGAAAAACATACTTTTACTTGAAAAGTACAAAATATCTTCAGTTGAAGCCATAAAATTGAATTCAAAATATTTACATTTCAGCAGTAAATAATCCACAGAGGTGTTGATATGTCACTAAACAAAATTACCAAACAACAAATCAACAAACCTAATGGGTTCCTGCCACATTAGCCTTTCATGAGATGTAAGACACTGCACCTTCCACTCTAAAGCCATCGCAGCAAGTATTGTTTCTTGCTATTATTGATGACTTGTTTTCTGTCCTGTCATAACACCAGAAAGCTCATCAAAAGGTAAATGGCATATTTGGATTCCTTTATTGGTTATAGTTGATCACACTTTAAAAAATTGGAAATAGGTCATAAAATCTCATAAAATCATATCTAGTGTGGCAATTACCCAAACTTTGTCTGCTAAGATGACCACTAGGTGGCACTGTTTCAGGACTCTAAAAGAACTCTCTCTCTCTCTCTCTCTCTCTCTCTCTCTCATATTCTGAAATGTGGTGTCAACATGAGCCTTGTCCCTACTTGGGACAATTTTCTTTTCTTTGAGTGGCCAATATAAAGGGGCAATACTTTAATAAATTTTGTTCAATATTTTCACCTCAAAAATTGGACAGTTTTGTTCCAACCTGATAGCTTTCTGAAGAATGAATAGCTACCCATACTATGGTCTGTGCTGAAATGTGTATGACGTCACATGAAGAATTCATGGCACTGCAATCAAGTATATCTAAGTCCCCTTTTAACTTTTTAGTACTCCTTCACATTGAACTCTATTGCCATTTTACTGCTCACTTTTTGTCAAATAAAGTATTTGGTTCTTTCAGTCATCTAATTTATCTGTTTATTCATCATTTTTGTGAGTGGCTGATGCTGTTGTGGGAATTACATCTACCTGACACCCACAAGGTGGTGTTTCCAGGACTATAAAAGAAAAGACACAGCTCTCTTTCCCTTTTTCACAATTTTTCCATGGTATTGCCCTAGACGTATCTCCTTAGATTTGCTAAAAAAAATGAGCATATCATGATGAAAAACTGCACCAGACTTAATAAAAACAAAATTTTATTGTAAAAATGTTTATATTATTATTAAGAGAAATGATCAAAGGATTTTTGGTTATTAAATTAAATTTTTTGATCTTTTTAAAACATTTGAAATTTTGGTTAAAAATCTTGTTTTTCTTGTGTCAGTGTGGAGACCAAAAATTAGTATAGAAAATTTTAGTCTTTTTTGTGATGAAAAATATTGTTTTGAAAATTCTTATAAAAATTAAAAAAAATTAGGATTTTAATTAAATTTTCAAGACTTAATCACAAATAAATGAAATTATTTTATAAATTTTTCATTTTTACAAAATCTTTGTAAAAACATTTTTTTTTACATCTGTTATCTTTGATTTTATAAAAAATTGAGAAATTCATTTTGTGCTGCTTAAATGTTTATATTAGTTATACACAGAGCTCCTTGGAGAAATTAAATCACAGTTTTTTTTCTTGTAAAACAGAACTCCCAGTTACAGAAAATCTACTCTGAATCAGAAAATAAAAAATGCAATCAAATTAAGATATTATTTAATTAGAAAAGCTTTTAATTGCTTTTATGAATAAAATATATTATGCACACTGTTTTTGTTTTTATTGATTTCTCCCCAAGCAAGGCAGTAATGACACTGAGACACAATGGGTTATTGGATGTAGAAGAGTTAGAAACAGAAACATTGCTAAAGAGGAAGAACAAAAGATGAGTAATGAGGAGGACAATAGATAGCTATTGACATTGCATTTAAATTTTTGTGCAGATTAAAGTTGATTGAAAAGCATGGAGCCGGAAGGGAGTTCCACAAGTGAGAAGTGTAAGAAAAGAAACTGTTAGCATAGAATTTATGGTTACATTTAGCCAACTCAAGTGTAAATTGATGATTCCTTGTCACCAGTCGAGTACTGTGCTTAAATTAGAAGAGTCTAGGCACCACAGCGAAGAGCTCATCCAAACAATTACCATGAAAGTATTTATAGAAAAGGCACAGGGAGGCAACCTTACAGTAGTGGGAAATGCTAGAACAGGGCCCATAATTTTGCTGATTCATCTTTGGATTTTACCAAGGAGATCTAGTTAAATAGGAGGAGCACTGGATCAAATATGTCAGCAATATTTTAAGCATTGGGCAAATGGTAGACTTATAGATATGTAAAATAGATTCTGGAGAGAAAAATTGTCTAGTACAACATAGTGAACAAACTTCCTTAGCAGCTGATCTAGAAATGGATTCAATATAGTTTTTCCCTCTTATGCCAGCGGAGAATATTAGCCTGAGAAAGTGCAATGAGTCACTCTCCTGGAAGTCAGCATCAGCCATGCTGATGGGAGTTAGAGAGGGGTCTCTCAGATGATTAATAAAAAGCTTAGTTTAGTTTTGGAGGAATTAAAGTTAACAAGCCATCCTTTGCCCCAGTTAACAACAGACTGAAGGTCATTTTGACCTTATCAAAATGATCAGACTTACTATTGAGACAGGAGTAAATGGTTGTGTCATCAGTGCAGACATTAAGTTGAGAGCTGATGCCATTGGAAGGGTCATTAATGAAAATTAAGAACAAAATAAGATCAAGGATGGAGCCCTGGATGATACCTACATTAATACAAAAGGAACTAGAAGAATGGCTGTTCAGCATTACTTTCATTTCACAATTTAATAAGAAAAATTGGATCAGTTCAAAAATTTGCCCAGAGACACTGTAAATTTTCAGCTTTTGGAGAAGACCTGTGTGCTAAACCCTGTTGAAAGCTTTTGAGATATCTAAAGCTACAACTGGGCTTCACCATTCTTACCTAGCGCTTGACCTGGAGAAAGGAAAGCCATATTGTTTGTCTGAAAAAAGGCCCTGTGATGTAAGATGATTAACCAATTTAACATTGATTAGAGCATCTAGAAGTTTCCCAAAAAGAGGTAGAATGCTAATAGGCTGATAGTTGGAAGGGCTGGACAGTTCATCAGAGTTCTCAAAAACTAGGACAACAGATGAGAATTTTCCAGCAGGCAGGAAATCAAGAGGTGGCAAGACACTTAATAGTTTAGAAAGAACAAGAGCCACTTTGGGAGCACACTTAATGACTATTACAGGGATGCCATCAGGTTCACATGCATTGTGGGGTTCAGGTTAGAGATAATAGCAGAAACTATAGTAGAGGTTATATGCATATCATTCAACAGAGACTCAATTCTAGGTGGGAAGTTAGGCAGGGATACTCCAGGTGAGTCAAGGGTAGAGTTTAAGGTGAATTTACGGGCATTATCAGAAGATGTTAACACCTGAAATTGATTGAAGAGAGGGGGTATAGAGAACTTACACTTATTTAGTACACTATTACAGAGCCCACCAGCAATCATGAGAGCCAAAGATTTTAGATGCAATATGGTGCCTCATTCTCTCAGAAAACAGGGACTTAGTGTTAAATAATAGTTTAGCAGACTATTATTTTTAGAGGAGGTGTATCTCACCTCCAACTTCCAGAGGCTGACTTTTGAGGTCATATATAAGACATAATAAGGAAGTCGATTTTGATTGGCTGAGCTAATGTGGGAATGATAGAAAGGTTTTTCTGTGAATTGTTTCTTACCTGTCAAGCAATGTAGACATGTTCTCTTTTGTGTCTGAAATAGCCACCCACTGGATGGTCAGTACATGTCAACATTAATAAAAATAGTTAACATTCTCTGTGTTGGAGTTTTCATTGCCGAACTGAAATGATTGGCGATCGCTGGTCAAGAGAAAAAGCCAAGCTGAGATCATTCACTGCTGTCAACTTGCAACACTTAGCTCCTTTGAGGACTCATTCGCATTTATTATGAGCAGCAACAAATAGGTATTTGTTGTGACAGGATCTGTTGTGCTGGTATAGCCGAATATAGTGCTTTCTGTGGGCTATAGTTGCAAAGCATGCTGGTGTGAACCATAGAGAAGATTGAAGCTTCACATAGTATTTCCGAGAAGAAATGAAAGCATCCCTACTGACTTTGATCCAAGAGGAAAACTCAGTGGCACAATTCTCAGTTTGAAGGTTAAAGATGTCAGTTCAGGGGAAGTTACAAAGAAAATCACAGAGTGAGCTCCAATCAGCATTCTGGTAATGGAAAGAGGTCTTATGAATAGGAGATTCCTATTTAATAGATGATTGGAATGAAATATCAATTTTGGTTAAGAAAAAATTTTTTTCAATGAATATTGAATTTTTACAAGAATTGTTTTCATTTTTAAAAAATTTTAAATTGAATAATTTGTAAATTTTTAAATCTTTTCAAATTACTTATTAATTTGTACCAGTTAGGTTAATAACTATAAACTATATTAACTAATTATAAATGGAAAAGCTTACTACAATTCAATATGTTAAAAATATTTTTGTGTGTGCATAAACATGCCAATTTTCGTAAATATGGATGTCCATACATGACATTATCAGAAAATAAGAGTGATAATTATAGTAAATTTAATGTCAAAGCACTTAAAATTCAGTAAAACATTAGATTACTGAGAATATTTTCATAAATTTTTAAATTGGATAGTTAAAAATTATATAAAAAAGGCACTCATCTTATATTCCTCAATTAATTTTTACAGATATTTCCCCTATAGAAAAACAATTATGTAAACTTCCAGCTGCTGGTCAACCTGTCAATACCTTAAATAAACATCTCCATGTTAAAAAATGCATTTCTGTGATATTTTAAACTAAAAGTAAGTAATATTTGTTTCAAATAAGATTAATTAAATCAGTTAAATATTTCTCAAGTGAAATTTCAGAAAAATATGGGTTAAAATGGCACTAAAATCAGTAATGTTAGTGATTTAAAAAAAAATCCTTCTTGTCAATTTAAATTAGTTTTGAAATACAGCAAAGTATTTTGCTTATTGGAAATATTAAATTTAATCAATTAGCTTGAAATTAAAATAAAAGCTTCAAGAAAGACTTTTCATTTTTAAAAATTAATTTTAAACCTTAGGTATTGTGTTTCTTTGGAGGTACCTATGTTAAACCCATATTCAATCTCAACATATTCGGTAATGATGTGGGTGTGCTGAAAAAAAATCCAATATTTGTTATAGAGATTTGTTTTAAAGTAAATTTAAGAGTTAATTAACTGGATTTTGTAAAAGTAATGCTTAGTTCTTTTTTAAAACAGTGAAAATAACATTTATTTACCCATGGGCTGTCTTTAAGGTCATAGGTAAAAAACAGTAGTCTTGTTGCAGAGATGTAGGTTATTAGGAAAAATATGTATATGTCAGAAGATATTATTTGTGTTGGCTGCGTGAAAATAAACTTCTCCACAAACATTTGACTTTGTGTATGGCACAAGGTCATCAACGACAAAATATAAAACAAACAATATTCCATTTTAGAGAAACAAGAATAAAGCGTTTATATAACAAATATATACTAGGTGAGAATGATAATGTTCTTTAGGACAGATATAGAGTTTGCTCAGTGTTCCTGTCAGTAAAAGGATTTTCAAAGAATCAGTTCAGATTAAATTATATTTTACATTGTAAATTTCTGTCATAGTTTGATATTGGAGATTAAGGTCAGAGTTGTCTCCCTTTACCTGTTGAATATTGAATATATATTTTTTGTTAATGAAACAGATAAAAAATGGAAGTTTAAATATTACATGAATAAAGTTGATTCAACAAATGAGTAAAGTCTTTGGAAGAAAGTAAATTGTGTTCTTCCTGGTGAATGAAATGTTGTTTGATATCAAAAGTTGAATTTTGTGTTTAAAAGATAAACTTTTAAGCTTATAACTTTTGAGTAAATTGTGCATTAAATATTAAGAATCTTTTGGCTGTAAGATAGTTGATTCGAAGTAAGTTTGTGTTAGGTTATGTTCAAAGTTGCTTTTTGAATAAAATGTTTGTTTGGCAAACTGTATGTTCTTTGAGTAGAATTCTTGTTGTCTCGATAAAAATCATAGATGTTAAAATTGAAGTGTAGTTTGTTGGTAAGTGAGTGAATTCAAAGTTTAGGATTATGTTAAGAAATCTAACTTAGAAACTTCAAAGATTTGAAGGGCGTGAATTTGTTTAGCAAATTGTTTGATGATGCAAAGCTCACTGTTAGAAGTTGAATAAGTTTCTGTTGCTTGTAGTTGAAGGAGTGAATGAGATGAATTCAGAGATGTGCAATGCTTGTACGCATGTGTGCACACATGTGTGTGTGTGTTTGTCATAGTGTCTTCCCATAAGGGACAGACATAACCTCTCTAACGTTACATCTTGTGTGTGAGAGAAGGCAAAAGAAGAAGAGTTGAAAATGTTGCTAAGTATTTATAATGTTTTACGTCACATGATAGGCTCGAAACACATAGACAGATTTTGGGTGGTAAATTAATTCTAACCGAGCGGACGTAGACGAAATTATGATATTAGCATTAATTGACTAGTCAGGAATCAGAAAAATATCAAAGCTCTGTGATCCTCTTTCTACACAAAATTTTCAGTTTAAAGCAAGTGGTAGCAGAATGCTAGAGTCTTCTACTGTCATACCCAAAGTACACATAGTGTTTTCTGTTACCCCAAAGTGTATGGAAAATTTTTAAAAGGATGAAAAATCAAAAGGATAACAATCTAGAAATTGGTATTGTTTATGCTTAAAAATAAATTATCTTGAATCTTATATAACCAAGAATATAACTTTTATTCTATATGCTTTTATGAAATTTAGTAGAATGGATTTTATTTTATAAGTATAAAAAAGAAAGTAATTAAAAATTAGTTAAATGATACTTTTGGGTTTAATTCATTGCTTTTATTTTTTTTAATTATTTTCTTGCCTGTTTGATGTCATAAAGTATTTGTGTCCAATGAGGTTTTTTTCAGTTATTCTGATTTTAAAAGTATTACAAAATAAGAAGAGAATTTGATAAATGTGTTATCAGTTGTTAAAGACATTGAATTAATTATTATTACTATATAATTATTATTTCAAATTGATTGCAGTCACAGAACTATTTCTTTTTTGGGTCTTTTTGTACTAAAACATAATCTAACAGTTATAAAAATTAAAACAAATTTTTTAAAAAAATGTTCACACTCAAAAATGGCAGTAAACTTTTGCACTTTTAGATTCTTGTTGTGGTAAACCCTCCTACAGTAGAATGAACTCTTCCTCCTCTCATAAATACTAACTGCGAGACTTCCTATGGTAGAGTCGTAGTAGAGTTGTGAGCAACCAAGATGCAGTGTTAACCTACCGTTCAGACATACACCTCTATCTGCTTATTACTAACACTCTTGTTTGTATATGTCTGTTATTTCAATACATTTGTTCAACCTACCTTCGACTTCTGTGTCTTTCTTTCTGGCCTCTAAACAGGCCACAACAATCCTTCAAACATGTTTTTATTTCATAAAAAAACCATTTTTTTTACGAACAGCAACAGAGCAAATTTAAAATCATACTGAAAAATTACAAGTAAATTTAAAAATAAAACACTTAGTGAAGATTTTTTTCCTGTCAAATCTGAAAGTAAAAAAAATAGAACTTATGATTACATCTCTAGCCATTTCAACTGTAAAATTATGAGACTTTGTTGCCAGTCTAGTTCTACACTTAAATTCATAAAGTCTAGGTACAAAGTGAAGAGTTTATCTGAACAATTACCATGAAAATATTTTATGGTGTTGGGAAAGTGACTGTTGCTGAGATGCCAGACCAGGACAAATAATATTGCTTATTCTTCTTTGGATTTTATCAAAAATCTCTAAATACAGGGTGCGATGGATAAATTGTCGCCTAAATTACACACAAAAAAATGAAAACAACACTAACATCTCATTTTAACATATATATTTACCAAAATTACACAAAAATATCTTGAAATACTAAAGAGTAAATTTATTCAATAAAATTGCCATTGGCTTCAATTATGGTCTTCAGACAACTTCAGAATCTCCTGCAACTCTTCTAGATAGTCTCTTTGTTTATGCTGGTGAATGCTACCGTAATCCTTGCCTTCAGTTCATCTTTGGTGTTAGAAGGAATTTTGTTGGTCTCTCATTCAACTTCGTCCCACACATAATAATCAAGGAGGTTGCAGTCTGGGGAGCTAGGTTGCCAGATATAAGGGATAATGTGGTTGCAGCAATTTTTTGAAAGCCATGACTGGATTCTCCTGCTTGTGTGGCATAATGCAGAGACCTGTTGCCAGACACAGAGTCTTCCAGAAGCCACCCTCTTGACCCAGGGCATCACCACCTCCTCAAGACACTTCATGTAGACCTCTATGTTGAGTCTGAGGCCCTCACCAACAAATTTAAGAGTTCTTTTCTTATCAGAATAATCAGAATGAGTTTACCGAGCTGCCGTACCTTCATAATCACCATTAGACTCATCAAACTCTTTCTGAATCATCTGAACTGTCCTTGGATTGACACCCAAACACTCTAAAATGTTCATATTGGAGTGTGAACAGCAAGCAGTATAGCATGCTGTTTCCAAATTTCTGGTGGAGTGAATTGCATCATGGTACTCTTTTTCTCACAGACAGTGCTCAGCTGACCCTACTATACTGTGCAGTCAACAAAATCAAAAACAAACATGCACATGTGCAAAATTAAAATATAAAATGGCAACAATTTACCCATTGCACCCTATATATAGTAGGAACACTGGATCATATGGGGCAGCAATATTCTAAGCATGATTGATTTATGTAGTTTAGTCCTCAAAAGAATTCAGGACTGATACATTCAAAGCAAACAAATAATCATAATACTAAAAACATTTATTTATTGTGATGCATATCACAATTTAACACACACCAAACAAAATGTCTGTAAATTTCTTACCAACATATAATTACATAAAAAGGAATAACATCTCAACTCAATATTCTGTTGTGTTTTCTGTCACATGTTTTTCCTCACAATTCATTTTCAACATTAACCCACAGAATTCCTCTCCTGCAATTTGGAGCTAGATAGTTAAACTTACAGTAACTTGTTATGCCTTTTCTTTTACTACTACAACCAAAGCCCCACACTCTTAATAGTAGTAATCCCTAATTTTCAGCAGTGGTGATATACAATACTGCTTCAGTATAGATGACAAGATACACTTTTTCAAAATGTCTCTGAAAGTTTACCCTTCAAAACAAGGAATTCTTAATTTTATTTAATATATCAACACCCTACCCATTTATTCTAAGTAAGTTACATTATTTCATATTTCTGAGTGTTCACTCTATTTCAAACCCTGGAATTAAAGGTGCATGCTGTGTCATTAAATCAAGATTCTTTGGGACAGACATGGATAAATCTCTAAAAAATCGCACATGGCTTGTTTGACCTGTCAAAGAGTCAAAGTCCTTAAGCAGACTAAGGCGCAAATTCGACAATTCCAACTTCCTTCTGCTAGATTTCAAGCTGTGCATATAGATCTGGTAGCTCCTATAATACCTGCTAAGAATACAAATGACCCATACTTAAGTCCATACAAATATATCCTTACATGTATAGACAGAACCACAAAGTGGGTTGAAGCTCAACCTCTTTTGGAAATTATTACTGTTGCAGACAATTTTATGAATACATGGATTGCACATTTTGATACACTTTTAAATATTATTACTGAGATAAACAGTTTGAAAGTGAACTATCTTTGGAATTATCCAAATAGGGTTTTATTGACTTAGTGAACTTACCAAGACACTGTTAGGTGGCAATGTTAAACAGTTATATAAATGGGACACTTCCTGTTTCTTCCTCTTTTTTTCTTCTTTCCTTCTGTAGTGACAGCACCAACATGGAACTTATCCCTAGCTTGGGAATATCTTTCACTGGGTGACTGAAATCATTCGCGCATACACACACACACACACACACACACACACACACAAACCAATAATTCCTAATAGCTTGATTTTAATGTTTTCATTCTTTTCAGCTAATTTTGCATGCATACAAGTTTATTTATTTTTTTTTTAATTCTTTAGAGTTATATATGAAATGCATGAAAATGTCGCCTTGCTGAAATTTATTCCATTTCCTTTTGTCATTACAAGTAGTGACAACTCAACGTTTACATGTGTAAATTTTGTTTGCTACTGCTTTTAGTCCAACTAGAATCACATGCCATAACAACTTTGAATGACAGCTTATTGCAAGCAGAACAATAGGTTAGTCGAAATAATTTCTAAGACATTAAAGATAGCAGTTATGGCTTGAAAAGAATCTTGGCTTTCTGCTCTCACTGTTGTGATGTTAGGATTGTGAAGTATATCAAATAGTTAATATTACTCACCTTTTTCTGTAGCTATAGGGGTCAGAGATACTGATCTTCCCTATATTAACTGACATTTCAGATAGTGATGAATAAATTAACTATACTGTTACCAAAAAAAAAAAAAAAATACCCCCAAAACTACAAAAGCTCATGTCAGAAATGAACATTGATCTACCTTCAAAATCACATTCCTCTAATAAACCTTTTATCCCTGACAAATTATGTATGTGTAGCAAAGTCTGATTGTGTGGTAAAACCTTTAGAAGTATCGTAGTCAGATCCATATAAAGTTTTGTGATGATCACCAAAATTTTTTCTCACAGTAATTAGCAGAGACCCCTTGCAGACACATATATCTATAGATAACTTGTAAGGAAAAACAGACAAATGTTCAAAGCTTGTTATGAAGCAATTTGACTGTTGCCTTTTGAATTTTGACCATTTCTTTTATAGTTGAGTAGTTTGAGGAGAAGACAACTATAGTTACCTTTCACCACATAACTGAAACCATACATTGAACTTTCTGCACAAGATAGTGTAGCAAACACTAAGAGATAGACAAAAATTGATACACAAAAATATGGCATAAACAATATAACAGTTTGAAGTAGAAAGAAGAGTCATTAAGAATTTTTCCTGTGTTTAGTTTATTTTCTGCTTTTCAAAACTCTCTTTATATGAAGACATTAAACTAAGTACAGAAAAATCAATTTTTGTAAAACACCTCAACAGTTGCTGGAATATAAATATTTTTGGATTTACACTTTATCAGCTTTTTTCTTTTCCTTTTTCTTTGTAGACGAGTTGAGTATTTTTAGAAGGCCAAATTTTCATCCCCTCAAACTTCCACACCTTCATTTTATAAGACCTTAAAATGTTTATTTAAAGTTTAAATTCTGCAAATAATAATTTATGTTGTTTATTTAATAAATTTGTTAATGAATTTTCCTACAGCAGTAGTTTTCTTCTTTTGAGCTGTAAGTCTAATTTTTTCTCATTAAATTAAATTTACTCAAATTTAATTTACAGGAAGTTTTGTGTTTTAAGCCCATAATATATTTGTTCTCTTTAGCAAATTGCTGGTTTTTGAGACATCTTACAGCAACTTCTTCTTTAAAATAATTATAATGACACTAAAAGCTGTGTGAATGGGTTTGGCTGAAACCTCATTGATTGATTTGTTTTCTATGGATTATCAAAGAATTAGCATGATATTCAAAGCCAGAAAATACTTTTAGATTATGAGAATTTTTTAGAGATAATATTTATTTAGTTATACAAGTCTTATTAGTTAATCCATAGATTGGGGGAGAAATGATGGATTCATACCTTTTCTAAGGGTATTTGCCCATAAGTGAATATAATGAACCCAATGGGAATTGGAACTCAGCTCTCTGATTAACAATTCTGAGCCATTATCCAACCAGCACTAATCTAAGATTACAGCACCTGGTATTCCCAAGCAGTAACCCGTCTAGGTAATGAAAAATGACCAAAATTGCTAAATCTTATTGTTGTCCTCATAAAGAAGAATGATTGGGAAAAATTTTTCATATAAAATTATTTTTGCACACTTCATAGAATCAAAGAAATTTTGGTTTAAAAACTTGTTTACACTGTGTAAACTGTAAATATAAGGTAAATATAAAATTGTGTTGGAAAAATTTTAAGCAAAAAACACAATAGTTTTTAAAATTCTTTCAAAAATCAGGTAATTATTGAATTTTGATGAAACTTTCAGAATTTATTCATTGTTTTATGAAATTATTTTTCAAATTTATTTTATGTGTCACCCAAGGCTCTATTTTGGGTCTTACATTGTTTCTGATCTTTATCAATGATCTTCCTGATGTCATCAGTTCTCAACTAGGTGTTTATGCAGATGACGCTATCTCAATAGCAAATCTGTCAGAGCTGACAAAGTAAACAAGACAGCTGTTCTTGATAAAAACTTCCTATCGGTGGTTAACTGGGGTAGGAAATGGCTTGTAAATTTGAATGCCTCCAAAACAAAACTGCTTTCATTTAACCACCATAGAGAAATTTTTCTGGCTGCTGTGAAGAGCAGCAAACTGTGCCACCTTGGCCTCATGATTTCAACTGATTTGAAGTGGAGGGACTACATTGAATCAATAGCTGCATCTATTGCAAGGAAAGTTGGGTCAATGTGCCATTGAACATTTAATGAATATGAAAACAAACAGGACACTTATACTTAGAATCAGGAAGAGACAATTGAAATTCCTAGGGCACATAATGAGGAAAGAAGGCTTGTGATATTTGACACTCATGGAACAGAGGAAAGAAGCAAATAACCTACCTAATGAGTTTGTGTAAATGGTTGGCAGAACAGGGTTTGGGAGAGATGGTAAAAAGACCAACCTTACTCAGATCTTCAATAGGCAGGAAGTTGTCGAGAGCCATGATCACTCATGAACTGAAGAGACATGGTACATAGAAGAAGACTCAGAAACAAAAAATGTTTTAAAAATTTAAATATTTTTTTTCTAGAGCATAGACAGGAAATACTGACAAGGAAGTCAATTATTGACAGGAGTAGAAAGGAGATGTTAAGTACATCTTGACGACTTTTAACCTGAGTTCATAAAAAACAGACAGTTGTTGTTTAGAAATGACATTTCTTTTAAAAAGGCAAAAAGTAAAATATATTTAATCAAAACCCAGTTAATTAGACATAAAATTAAACTATTTTGTGAAAATTAGATTTCAAAGAGACTGAAATTATTTTCAAAAGATTTTTAAAATCAGGATTTTACTTTTGCCTTGACAAATTCATTCATCACTGTGCAATCAAAGCTTTTAAATTTAGTGACAGAAAGTAAACAAAACCTAAAATCAGTTTAAAAATAAAGACTGAAAAATATTTTTCTTTATTTTATGATCAATTTGTAATGTTAATTTCTTACAATAATTAAAACTTTGCAAAGTGTCTTAAAATTGTTTTCAAAAATATATGATTGTACCTAAAAATAAATAATTTTAAAAAAAAATTGTGGATAGGTAATATGATAATTATTTTATCTGGGAACTTTGGAATAAAATGAACTTATTTAAGGGTTTAAAATGAATAATATACTTTTATTTATTTTCTTTAGAGTGATGAGTAAGTTCTTTGGTATTTGACATAACAAAAAGTTTGTTAATAAGGCAGATATTGGTAGCAGTCTAGAGAAATATTCATTTTAGTAGTTTGAAGTCAGACTATGATAGGTTAAGTTAATGTCAATCTACTGTGTTTTTCTTGGTCCTGAGCAGGGTGGAAATATCACTAGCAAATGATCTCTTAACTGCTTCTTCACATGTTATGCATGGCTGGTTTCTACAGGGGAGCATTCTTTTGTTCTGTCCTCCTGTTGTCCCATCTGCCTCTAGCCCATTATATATCTTTTTGACCAGACTCGAGAATTTGGCATGAACATTGGTTTCTGTTAACATCAAAAGTCTCTTTGTGTCAGTTTTTTGATTGGTGTAAATTATTTTATTTTCCGGCATTCCTTCCTTTTTAATTTTTTTTCAATGAAAGTTATGCATGAAGCCAACCTTGATTTTTGGTAGATTTCAGTCACAAATAAGTCGGCTCTGATCCTGTTGACTTCCTGTGTTTTTAGCTGGGTTCAGTCTTTTCTTCTTCATTTTATTTAAGAGTTGCCTTCTAGTTAGTTGAGAGTAGTATAGAAAGAGAAGTTTAGAGAGAATGAGAGAGAAAAAGAAAGAGTTAAATGTTTTAAAGGAAAGAGCAAATGCTTTATTTTCATTTTAATTCTTTTTATTTTTATTTAAGTATTTTTATTTTTATTTTATTTTTTATTGGTACTCACTACACACTGATAAATAAACTTTATTCTCCTGTTAAATGAATTTTCATATTATATAAACATGCTGGTACTTTTGCTGGGAAAGTTTTAAAATAATATTAAGCTCAAGCTCCAGGGAGTGGGGGGGGGCATCCCGCCAGGTAGTATCTCTCTTCCAGGAGGAGGCTGGGGTTATTTTTCCATGGTATTTGTTGTTAATTACACTTTAAATCTTGACCTTGTGTGACATTCGGTAGCAATGCGGGTTCACTGAAAAGTACACCTAGCGTTTATAGACATTTTGAATACATCTGTCTTTATGCTTTTATCATGTATTTATAAATAAATGAGAAATTACATTTTTCTATTGTCTTTCTTTGAGTATTCTGAATTTTTTCTTTGTAAAATTTTAAAATATTTTTTCTAGCTAGAATAGTTACACACTTCTGAAAAAAGTGAATGTTTTTTTATACACATCAAAATTTAAATATTCTCACAAATATTTTACTTGACTCGAAAAAGAAAAAAAATACATGCTAAGCTAAGCAATATAAAAATAATTAATATTTTTGTACATATAAAAAATTAAATGTTTATACAAATATTTTGAAAAAGAATGAAAAAGAAATATTGATTTTAAATATGATATCGACTTATTTCTTTATGTTAGAAAGGGTACCAATCTGACCAATAAAAATAATTCATATTTTTTGTATACATGAATATTAAATTGCTTAAAATATTTGTAGTGAGTGTGAAATAATAATAACTCCACTCCCTTCACCCACTTCCTTGAAATTGATTGGTGAGCTGAAAAAAATAAGGAAAGAAATTTGTGAGTTTATGTGAAATTGTTTTGGGGCCAATGAAAACCTTGCCTTTAGAAATTAGCTGGTGAGCCAAGAAGAAAGAAAGTGGCGAGCCTATGTAAAATTCTTTTTGATATAAAATGAGGAGAAAAATTAAATTAATCAAAAGAGTGAAGTCATGTGAAAGGTTTTGTTTCAGTTCCTTGTGACTAGCGTTGAAGGATTCACCAGTGTAAAATTACTTGCCAATTATATTATCAGTCTCTAACCAGCATGCATTACTCCAAAGAATTTTCTCTCAACAATCCAAGAAAGCTAAGTATTTCAATCTCTCTTTGTCTATCTGTCTATATCTCTGAGAGGAGATATTGTGATTATTTACATTATTTACATTATTCAGATTGTTATCCTAATTTCATTGTCAGATTCACAATGTTTCGACCATTGTACACTACAGCCTTTTTCAGGTGATTGGAATTTTGAACCAAACCCTTTATTTCATCCACTGGTGTAGATTGTTCTAGTTCCACGTGCCATGCCTCTTCTGGATATCTCAGTTATTTCTCTTTAACTCAACTCTCTAATCATTTTGGTTCACCACTGCTGTAACCTGGTATTGAACTCACAACTCTGAATCTAACCAACACCTTTCTCCACTGGATCATGTATCTTTGAGGAAGAAGGCCAGAGCACACAACTGCCAAAATGTGAATATGGCAAGGATAACAGTCTGAATAATGTAAATAATGTAAATATTCGCTTTGTCTACTTTTGAAATTATGCAAACCATATATCCAAAAATCTCTTATCTTTGTGTTAAACATATTTGAATATCATTTTGTGTCAAATCATTTAATCTATTGTATGAATATTTCCTCATCTTGACAATATGTTAAAACTATGGACTTTAAGAATTTTAATTTATTTTCCTGAAACAATCTACTAATACTACTTCAAGCATGTAAATTCATGAATAAATTCCTTATCTTGTTTTGTTAAAATTACCTGTGTGTTTTCCTCGTCATTATCATCCGTCTTGGGATGGGTAAATTAACAGTTTGTTTTAACATCTAAGTCCTATGCCTTATATATTTTACTCAGCTTAAAAGAAAAAGATATACTGATTGTAAACAATCTTTATTTCTTTGTGTTAGAAAAGGTGGCAAGCTAACTAATAAAAACACTAAATATTTTGTACACATAAAATAATGAACATATTTTTGTATACTTGAAACTTTATATGTTTATTTTAATATTTTATTCAGATTAAAAGAAAAAAAAGATATATTAAGTTTAAATATAATGTCTATATATTTTTTGATGTTGGGAAAGGTGACAAAATCACAAGTCAGAATACTGAAAATCTTTTGCATACCTGAAAATTAAATTGTTTATAATTTGTTTAGCTTAAAAAAAGAGAAAAAAGATGTACACTTGAAAATTTAAATGTTTATAGGAATATTTTGTTTGACTCCAAAGAAGAATGATATTGATTTTAAATATAATCAACTTTTTGTGTTGCAAAAACTGCTAAATGGCCCAATAACAATATGGAATATTTGGCAATAAATTTTATGCCTGCAAAAAACAATGTGTCTGTCAAAAGAATGATTTTTCCCTTGACACCACTATTGTTTTAATTAATTTCACTCCTTGGTAATGTATATTCTTTTAAAAAATGATGATTTGAATTGTAATAAAACCTAAATATATGATGAAAGTGAATTTATACATTTTCTTTGTTCTTGAGAATTTACTACAAAAATATTAAACATTATTTATTAGATTGCTTATTGGAATAGTTGGCAAAACATTGGCTAATTGCCAATTGATTTGAACATTATAAAATGGTAAATAATAAAGATTTCCTTATAGTTGGTTTTATGAAATTTTGAGAAATTATTGTTTGTATTGCTTAATGTTTATATTAGTTATGAGGGTAAATTCTCAGAGAATTCAAATCATGAAATTTTTTGGTCAAGAAATACCCCCAGGTACAGAAATTCTGCTCTGAATCATAAAATAAATGCAATAAAACTAAGATATTATTTAATTAGAAAAGCTTTTAATTGCTTTTATTTATAAAATATATTAAAAATATTAAAATAAACCTATCTATAAACACAAAAAGGATCTTATATATATATATATATATATATATATATATATATATATATATATATAAAATGCAATATGGGAACAACACATACTATCCCGCATGCACATATACTACAGGGTGTATATCATTGTAAACAAAAAATATTAAATTGCTTAGAATATTTTCTTAAATTTTTAAGATTACTGGGTAGTCAAAAAAATTTTCATATTATATTCATCAAATAATAGTTACAGTTATTTCCCCCTTAGAAAAAATTCACAAAGAAAAGTCTATCAAGAATGTTGTCAACACCTCATAAAAACACCCTCCTCCATGTTAAAAAAAATGCCTTTCTGTAATATTTTAAACTAAAAGTAATATTTGCTTCAAATCAGATTACTTAAACATTAAATCAGCTAATTTTTCTCAAATAAAGTTTCAGAAAACTATATTTTATCTTTGAAAGATTTTTTAATAAAGAGAATAATATTGTGTTGAATTCAGTTTGAAGAAACTGAATTTAAATTGATTGGAATGAGTTTGTTTTACATCAAAGTATTTTGCTTATTGGAAATATTAAATATCTATTAGCTTGAAATTAAAACTAAAATAAAAGCTTCAAGAATGATTTTTCATTTTTAAAATGAATTTTAAACATTATGTATCACTTTTTTTTGGAGGTTCCTAATTATAAACATTTTGCCTTTTTTGCCTAACTCAGCAAGTACAAACATGAAAAGGTAAATGTAATACTGATTTTCAGAGTGTAGCTTAAATGTGGCACAAGGCCGAAAGTATGGGGCACCCAGTGAGAATCAAACTCACTTTTCAGTCCTAATTGATCTAGCAACATAAGGTTGCTAACCATTACAACATAACGAAGTGCCCCAGGGCAAATGTAATGATATAACATAGAGATGATGTCATGTTTAAACTTGTTTAAACCTTAGGCCTTGGCTACAAACTATTTTCACTTCTATTTCATTGAATCTCATTCAACATTGACAGCGACTATTTTTGCTTGGTCCCTACTGAGTATTCCAGCTTATAACAGCAACTAAAATTGTGTTTTGCCAAAAAGTGTTTAACAAAAGTAATTCAGGAAGATGATGTTTCTAAGATAAGCATTATTTGTAATTATAGTACCCAGTATCAACAGATAGATCATTAATAATAAATTAAATCTATTCATCTACCTTTTGATTTTTTCAGTTCTGAATGTGGAATTACTTGCTGGTAAATTGGAATTATATAAGCATACTCTTCTATCTGCAGTGTCCCTGCAATCATGGCTCTTCTTTTTAACTCTTAATCTTTTTGTCATCTTTTGCAAACTCTGCTCTGCCATCCATTCATTCAAGCTCACCAGTTAGATTATGCATTGTTTTCTTCTGTCTCTCTTACTTCGATCTGTCCTGTGAGTATCAAATTTTCCAAGCTCTCTTTTCACATTATGTGCCCAGAAATTTCAACTGTCTCTTCCTGATGATAAATAGCAGTGTCCTTTTTGTTGCCATTGTCTCTAGAAATTTTCTCACATATTTGGTCCATGGTATTTTCAGTATCTTTCTGTAGAACAACATTTCTGTTGCTTCAAGTCTCTTCTTCATCTGTGAGATGACTATTCAACATTCACTGCCATGTAGGAGGACTGATATTACTTTGTTATAAAAAGCAAATTAAAAAAAAAATTATAATTCATTCATTTAGGTTTTTATCCATTTATTTACCTAACTTGAATAATATAAATTGTAATTAAGCTATTTAGGATTTTTAAATATTTTGGAAATATAAATATAACTGAAATCTTTAACAAATATTTCAAGAAGTCAAATACATTTAATATCTAATAATGTAGAAATAAATTAAACTTTTTTTTACTAGATTAACAATTAATGTAGAGAAATGTTTGTACACATCCCTATTCAAAACAGATATATTTGTCTACATATAAAATTTACTTCAAACATTGCATTAATATATAACTCCTGATTATAGAAAAGATTATTGGCAAACTTGGACTTTCCTGCCCACAACGAAATGGAGTGTCAAAAGGATGGTTTTTCCCTTGACGCCACTATTATTTTAAATACCTTCACTCCTCGGCAATGTTTATTCTTTTAAAAAGTAATGATTAGAATTTTAATAAAACTTAAACATATGAAAGTGAATTTATACATTCTTTGTTCTTGAGAATTTACAACAAAGATATTAAATACTATTAAATTGTTTCTTTACAATAATAATTTTATATTTGCAACATTCTAAAAACTAATACAATTAAAACTAATGCAATGCAATATTTATCATTTACCAATTCATAAAGAAATAAATATGAAAAGAACTTTTTATTTTATTCAAAAATTTATAAACATTTACTAATTAAAATATGTGAACCAACTATAACTTATTTACCATTTTAAAAATTCCAAATCAATTGGCAATTAGCTGATGTTTTGCCAACCATTTCAATAAGTCGTGTAAATAAATAACACCTGGGAACAATTATCCTTATCTTCATATTCACAACATTTCAGCCGTTGTACGCTCCAGCCTTTTTCAGGTGATTTCAAACCAAAATTATTTTGCCCGCCAGTGTTCTAGTTCCACGCCTCATTCCAGATGTCTCAGTTATTTCCCTTTAACTCGACTCTCCAAGTTTTTTGTTCACCACCGCTGTGGTCTGGTACTGAACTCACAACTCTTTAGGTCTAGTCACTGGATTTAACCAACATCTTTATAGACTGGGCCATGTGTCCTTGAATGGACAAAGTCATTTTAATCCATTTTAATATTAGTAAATTAAACTAAAAATATCATAGAATTCTAAAACTTTCTCAAACATTCCTGTTTTATGAAGAATATTCTAGAGGGATAACTAAAATATCTCTATCTATAACAGGCAGGATGTGTGTGTGTGTGTGTGTAACGAATGCACGGCCGCAATTTTTGACGGATTTGCACCAAAATTTACATGCACATGCTCCAAGTTAGTGGAAAGGCCAAGACCAACTTTGCATTTCCCAACTTCCATTCATAGTGGAAATAATCGATTTTTTCATGCTTCTACAGCAGTTTTCATGTAGCTTGCGGCCATTTTGTACTGGCCAGAGTGAGAGCCAATAGCTGGCTGCTATGAATAGGCAGGAAGATTCTATTGGCCAACGTGAGAGCCAACAGCTGACTGACATGAATGTTAACTAGCATGCTAGCATGCAAAAAAATAAAATTGATAGCTGCATTCGTCACAAGTTGGAAAAATTTAAATCTGCATGGCACTTTACTCCAGTTGGTTCATTTGCTTGCTTAACCTCAACGTTGATTCTGATTCCGCAGAACTGGGTTGGGTGTGAAAAAGTATTTGTTGTTAACATTCTTTTTTCATTCGGTTTTTCCAGTTACGAGTCCTTTTTTAAAGCTGATCATTTTGTGTTCATTTTGTTTAGTTCTTTTTTCGTAACAGATTTAATGTTTACTATAGAGCTTAGAAAAAATTCATGGTGTGAGATAGACAAGAAGTAAGGCATGTAGCAACATCAGCACGGCAAAGGGCACTCCTTTAAAGGCAAGGAAGGGCAAAAATATTTTAAGTCAAGTGATAGCAATTGCTGTATGAGTTGTACGATTTTTGAATCAAGCACGGGCAACACCAGGCCATGCTAGTATGAAATATAACCAGCAAATATGCTAGAAAGTCTTGTAAAAGAATTTTTGCCACAGTGAAAGCTTCATATCTGTTTCATTTTTTATTTTAAGTCATTTCTATTGTTATAATGTAATTTTACTGTCATGAAAATTGAAAATCGATTTTAGCATATAACTTAATTTTTTACTTGTAATTTGAAAAATCTGGAAAATAGCACATGGAGTTGAAATTTGTATTCACACACCCAAATTACCTAGACTCAAACATCAGATATCATTCAATAAAATCTGTGTTCCCCAGTGAATAAATAAATAGCGTTTATTACAGCGCTTTTTAAAACAATAAACATTACCAAGGAATGAAGGTAATCAAAATAATAGTGGTGTCAAGGGAAAAACTGTCTTTTTGTTACTCTATTTTTTTTTTGCAGGCAAAGTTTCAAGTTTGCCAGATTATTAATGAAAAAGTGGAAAAATACAGTTCTGTGACATGTTTCTTCCTTTAGGACTTCATCAGACTAAAGTGATGTTTACATTGATGTGACTACACATGCGCAGAGAAAGGGCACTGAAATTTTAAACAGTTAAGTTAAATTTTCCTTTTAAAGTTTAAAATTTCAGTGCCCTTTCTCTTTTGTGCACATGTGTAGTCTCATCAACATAAACATCACTAATCCAATGCAGTCCCAAAGAATGAAATGTGTCACACAAAAATTTTTTCCACTTTGTTATTGATTTTCCTCACATTGTTCTGGTATATAAAAATCTATATATCTTTTTTCCCATAAAAGATCCTTTTCTTCTATATGCTGTGTCCCTTCATGACATAGGTGAATCATGGCTCTCTACAACTTCCTGTGGCTCTTAGCAGTTTTTCTCCCTTTGCTAATGCTCCCACCCACTGTTCTGCTGTCCATTCACACAAGCTCATCAGATAAGTAGCTTGCTGCCTTCCTTTATCTCTCTCCACCTCAATATGTCCTATGAGGATTAAGTTTTCCAAGCCACCCCCACTTCTTTATTGTGAGTCCAAGGAATTTCATTTGTCTTTTCCTGATTTTGAATATAAGTGTTCTTTCTGTTGTCATTTTCTTTAAGACTTCCTTGTTGTTTGCTTGCTGCATCCGTGGAATTTTCAGGATCCTTCTGTAGATCATTTCTGCTGCTTCTAGTTTTCTCCTCATCCGTAGGGAGATTATCCAGCATTCACTGCCATATAAAAGGATGGATAACACATAACTCTTTTCTTTGTCTTAACATTCTTCTCTTTGTTTTTAATGAAAAATTTCCATTTCTTAGCTTTTGGAATGCTTTTCACTAATCCAATGCATGTTCGAATCTGTTACATTTTCTATCCTCTGTAAAGAATACTTCCCAGATATTTAAACTTCTGCTTGACATTTATATCTCCACTTTATAACCTGCATCTTGAGCTTTTTCTCTTACTGATGACTATACTTTCTGCCTTCTTACAGTTGATGGTTAGTCCTTTTATCTTGCTTTCTTCTACCTTCTTGTCTATAAGCTTGTGTAGTTTTATTTTCTGGGTCAGCCATCATTACAGTGCATATCTTATATTACGATTACACTCACCAATAATAAGTCCTGATAAGGTCACCAATTCTTTAGGATCATGTTGCTGTTGAGGTTGAATAAATCTGGGGAGAAGATACATCCTTGTCTCACATGTCTTTTTATTTTTGTGTATCTACTCAATTCATCTTCTATTCGTATGCAAGTGGTTTGCCCCCAATATAAGTTATGGATTATTCTAACATCTTTTCCAAAAGATCTAGTTTTTCTTGCTATTCAAAAATTTATATAATAAGATAATGACATTTAAGGAATATATGACTTTGAAACTTAACCAAATTTACCATTAAGTCTCCTGAAGAGTGCATATAATTCCATAAAAATCTATTCTCCTATGACTGTCATATTCTGAGACAGTCATAAGAGAACAGCTTTATTTTATTATCCCATGTTATATAAATATTTCCAATAAGACAGTAGGGTAGATTGATTTTTAATTTTCTTTAGAAAATCAACTACTGACACCAAAAATTAGATTAATAGGACACACGGCACAGTGGATAAAGGTGTTGGTTAGATCCAGTGACAGGACCTAAAAAGTGTGAGTTCAATACCCGGTTAAGGCAGTGGAGAACTTTTCAGAGGGAAATTAACAGGAGATAACTGATAACTGACATCCATTAAAAAAACATGGCACGTGGAACTAGAACAGTCTACCCTAGTGAGCTAAATAAAGGGTTAAGTTTGACATTCCAAACACCTGAAGGAGGCCGGAGTGTTCAACAGCCAAAACGTTGTAATAAATATGGCGACAAAGATGAGGACAATAATCCAAATAATGTAGATTAATAGCTTTTACCAATTTTGGGGCATTTCATTTTAAAGGTCATCTTAGAAAATGTACAGAAATACCTAATTTCTGTAGGTTTTTACTTATGAACTGACTTCAAAATTTTACTATTTCAACAATAAAAATCCCCCAAAATTTGATATTTTTTATATTACAATCAATGACAAAATTATTCATACACCCTTCAATTTTGAATATTTTTATCCATTTCTCAGAATCCAATGCCCCTATGATACCAGGTTTTTTATATGTTAATAAGCACAAAAAATGAAATAGAAAACTCAGTTTTCAGAACAATAGGTTAAATACAGCAAATTTGACAGACAAATTATGCAAAATAGGAAAAGACAAAATTATTCGTACAGTAGAAAATATAATTTTAAATTGATTGATTTGTGTAAGTATAAGTAATTTACATAATTATTTTATTGGTGAAGCCTTCTAGACTATTCAGCAGAATATTTGTGATAATTCCAGCAAAGAACATCACGTGGTGCATAGAGTGTCACCATTGTTATTCTTACATTAACAACATGATGGGGAAGACAAAGGAGCTTAGTGTTGACTTGAGACAGAGAATTATTAACTTCCACAAGTTGGGAAATAATTACAGCATATTTCAAACCGGTTAGCTATACCTAGATCTATGGTATAGTCTGTTATAAAGAAGTTTAAACAGTTTGGCACAACAGAGAATTTGCCTGGGTGTGGAAGAAAACCCAAATTGTCACCAAGAACTGCATGAAAACTGTGTTGCGAGGTTAATATAAACCCAAGGGTTGTTTTGGAAAATATTGCCAAAACTTTGGATTGGTATCAGCATAAGTACTTGCACAATACAATGTTGTTTAAATAGAAATGGGTTGTATGGAAACCAATCATGAGAACCCCCTCTTCACAAACCATGTCACATTGCTGCTCAGTTTAATTTTGCCAAAACATTCTTGGACAAAAAAATTGCTTTTGGAACAAGTACTATGGTGTGATGAAACAAAAATTGAGCTTTTTGGACATAATGATGTACAGAAGATTTGGCACAAGAAAGGTGAGGTTTTCCTCCCAAAGAACACAGTAGCAACATTAAAACATGGAGGTGGCTTGATGATGTTTTGGAGTTGTTTTAGCACAAGGGGTCTAATTGCAATAAGAGGAATAATGAAATCTGCTGACTCTATCAAAATTTTGGATGAAAATCTACAACTATCAGCGCAAAATCTTTATCTAGGTCAGCAATTTAATTTCCAGATAATGATCCCAAACATACATCTAAATCAGTGACTGCATGGCTTCAGAAAAAGAAGATTGCCGTTCTGCCCTGGCCTTCAATGAGTCCTGACTTGAATCATGTTAAGAATCTATGGCAAGAATTGAAAGTTCAAATAAATCATCAGTCACCAAACTACCTTTAGGAATTAGAACGTGTAAGAAAATCCCAGAAAAGACTTGTTCAAATCTCATCAAAATTTTGAAAACAATTGCAGCAAATTATAAAGATGAGAGGCCATGCTATTGACTATTAATATTGTGAAAATTGTTCAATTTTTCATACTGTACAAATAATTTTGTCTTCCTATTTTGTATAATTTACCTGTTAAATTTGTTGTACTTAACCTATTGTTCTGAAAATTGAGTTTTATATTCCTTTTCTTGTGCTAATTAACATATAAATAACTGGCATCATATGGTCATTCGATTCCAAGAAGTGGATAAAAATATTAAAAATTGATGGGTTTACAAATAATTTTGTCATTGACTGTAGATACATTGAATGGAAAATATATTAAAATCAGAATTCTAGTTATGAATCACTGCAAGCAAAATATGCAAGCTTTTACTGTATTCAATAAGTAAAAAGTGTGTAAAAATTGTAAAAGATTACAAAAAATAATATCTTACATTATTTGTTAGGTCATAATCAAAACCAAAATATATAAGTGAACATAACACCATAATACTACTAAGCATAAATTATATGATAAAATGTTTTAAATTTGCATTGTTTATTTTGAAATAACACTAAATCTAATGCATTGTATAAGTTACATCATAATATAGCTAAATTGTTCAGTATAATTTTCCTTTGAATTAAATGAAGGTCTTATTTGATGGCACATTGATTTAGTAATAATGTGTTTATTCCATGCTTCTTGCCCATATACAATTTATAAAGCTTCAAGAAATTATAAATTTTATAAGGCTGTGCTATAAAGCTTTCACTGATCACCAAAATGAAATTCAAATCCTATGATTTTGAATCTAAACCTAATCTTTAAACTTGTTTCTTCAAAAAACGTAAATAGCACAGCCATTCGAATCCGAGTATGCCAGTCTATTAGGGCGGCTATCTAACCACTTTGCAGATGCCTTATCAGGCACATTTTTTCCTTGTTCAACACCCACAGAGCCCACCTGTGGTATATACTGCAACTATGCTGAGTGGACCTTAGTTGCGGTTTGTGGGAGAGAGTGCGTTATCTGGTGTAATTAACTGTATGAACAAGGCTAGGACGCTTAAACCCTTAGCCACGATGATTTGTGACTTTGTGCTAATACAATCACCGATGGCTCCCAAGGGTTCTGTCTAGCTAATTTCACTTACAAGGCTTGGGTCAACCCATGGTATGGTTTTCAGGCATTTTCCAAAGCTGCTGCATGCTGGAATTGCTTCCTCCAGACCAATAACATCAAGAAGTTACCTTCTTGATAAATTAACCGTGGTGAGATTCAAACTCAAGTCTCATGGTCAGTAAGTTCTAACCACTTGACCACATGCCCATTGTTTCATGCAGCATACTTAGCATAAATTGCAAAGACAAAAAAAAATTAATCATAACTAGCCAGGCCTGTAGAAACGTTAGATATGTCAGTAAGTAAGTGTTATGGTCCATGTTAGGACCAAGGAAGAACAACATGAACACAAGAGTAGAAATAACGAAGGTATATTACACAAAATAATAATACAAGAGGTGGAAGGTGTTAGTATGACTGTCAGTCTGGTTTGGAGTGAACTACTATCGGCTCGACTCGATTCATCCCTCTCTCTCTTGAGAGGCGTAGTATACATAGTGTTAGGAAGAGTTCATTCTGTAGTTATAGGTAAGGACTCATGATAGTAAGATTATCCATTATCTCAGAGCTCTTCTCTTCTCTCACCCTTTGTGTGTATCTTCTAATTCTCAACCTTATCCTTTACAATCTTTATTGACTGTCCATGTTTTTACCTACCATACATGGAGTAGTTCCACATGCAAAAACGGAATTAAGAATTCACTGATATCTTCTACTATATCCTCTCTTTTATCTTTCTCTTGCTCTATCTTACTATTTAATGAAACATGATTTTTCACCTTTTCATCCTTACTCACTTTTCAGTCTTTTGCTTGTTTCTTGATTTCCAGTTAGTCAGACTGTTTTTTCTTTCTTTTATCTCCATCATTGCCCACTCACCAACTTCTATTCTTTTTTCCCTTTCACTTGGTTTTCTTTTCATTTTTTTTTCCTTCCAACATTTCCTCCTTCACACTCACATTTTCTTTTTTGCTTTTCCCCAATTCTTTCCCATTTAATATTATGTAGGCTTCATAACCAGTTCAGAAGGGATGGAGATCAAGCAGGTACTACACTCTGATTTTAGATAGAAATGCGTAATGGTCATATATGCAATCAAGCTGAAAAATAGTATAGATACTTTATCTAAGAAATTGGGATAATTGGTCATTAATATTTTGAATTCATTTTATCTGTTTTTTTATGCATCCTTGCATTTTTATTTGATTGTTTTTTTATGGCTTATCACCCATTTGCTAGTTATTTAAAGCCAGAAAATATATTTTTAGATTGTAATAATTTTTTTGAGATAGTAATCATTTACTAATAGAAGTCCTACCAATTAACCTATAGTTTCAGGGAGAAGAAGTGGATTCATAACTTTCTCAAGGGTATTTGCATCTAAGTGAATATGAAGAACCCAACTGGAATTGGAATACGGTTCTCCAATTTCCAATTTTGAGCCATTGCTCATTACACTCCATGTATAACTAAGCTTACTACACTGGGTATTCCCAAGCGGTCATATGTATAGACACTGACCAGGCTCAACATTGCTTAATTTCCGTGAACTTGCAAGAAGTGGTGTTTCAAAGTGATATGGCATTTTTTTGTTAACATTTTAACACTTCAAATCATTTAATAACCTGACTGACCATTGCTTTGTAGGTGTGTAATGTTAAAATTAATTTAATTGCAGGCTTCTGTTTACTACCATTTATATTGAAATTTTTTAGGTGGGGATTTATTATTAGATACTTTGTTGTCTTTACTAACATGCTTATCTTGGTTATTGTACTTACAATGTTTTGGCTGTTGTACACATCAACCTTCTTCAGATGTCTGTCGCCATACTTGGTAATCAGAATTTTGAACTAAACCCTTTATTCAATTCACAAGGGTTTAGATTGTTCACATTCCATTTTCCATTCTACGGGGATATTTCACTTCAGTTTATACCCACCAATCTTATTAATGATGACATATAGAAGAAGGCCAGAGGGTAGAGTGGTTGAAACTTTGAAAATTTTACTATCAAATGAGGACATTACAAAATTTTATACTTGGCCCCACCAGCATACCATAATTAAAATAGTATACTCAGTTTCAAGGGACTATTTTTACAGATAGCATTTTGTTAAAAGTGGGAGAATTAAAAGAGTCAGAATTAATCACTGATGACTGCAGTGTCTCAGAAAAGAAGTGTTAAAGGAGACTGAGCAATATTTGTCTTTCATCCCATGTACATGTGTCTCCTACTTTAAACATGGCCTCATGCCATATTATGTTCAGGTGGGTATGTAGATAAATAGGTACACGGTTTTATACAATTAACTAATATGGGGTGAAACCTCAAAAATCTGAGGAATTTGACTATGGAATACTGGACCATTGACTTTCCAACATCTTTAAAATATTCCTTTTCAGTATGTATACTGTGGTGTCATAAAAAGTACTTCTCACAAAGGGTTGGGGCAAAAGTCTGTACTATATTCAGTTTGTGTTTTGTCCAAATCCTGAAACCTTTTGACAATAGCTTGTCTGTGTGTGTATATATATATATATATATATATATATATATATATATATATATAAAATTGTGCATTTGGGCAGCAATACCTCTTTTATGTAAGTTTCATTGAAAATGACTGATAAGGTGTGGTGGTTGAGTTTTTTTATATAGTTTCTCAAGTGTTCATATAAATGTTTTCTTTTCAGGACATAAATTATATAAAAATTGTCTGAATATTTTCCAAGCACTTTTGGCTAAATTTTTAGTCATTATTTCCTATAACTCTATACATAAAATAAAATACATACATAAAACAATGAATATTTTCAATTAAAAGTAAAGTAAAATTCATCCTAGATAATGGCTAAATACAATAAAAACATTAAACAAACATCTCTTCCTGTTGAATTCAATAAAACTTGTTTGCCTGAATATTTGCACATATATATAATACCACTTTAAGTCAAGCATGCCACCATATTCCTGATCAGATAGAAATTGTGGCTGCATTTGCGTCTTTTTTTATGGAAGAGCACACATTACAGGTGAACTGGAAGTCATCTGGGATTGGACAATAAATTGCCAAGAGGAGTTGTGGAAGATGGAAAAAATTGTAGCTAATTGAAGGTACACAAGTTGATATGCAATCAGTATCGGCTGGGTCACTATGGAGAGGGGGTATAATGTTGAAAGACCCGAAACCCCTAATGAACCTTGGCGAGAAACATCACTGATGATGTGTACTAAAGCATCCAATAGATATATTTTATGAAATATATATATATATATATATATATATATATATATATATATATATATAATCTCAAAACATAATTTATCATCTCTTGCTGCATGAAATTAGGCTTTGCTAAGAAGAGCCCATGCTTTTATCAATTTAATAATGTTGAAAGTAAAGTCAATTTTGTGATATTTAATGTTAAGCAGGTATATGGATTTTGTAAGTAGCACAAGTAAGCTGACCACTTAGAGAATGACTTTCTTCACTGGAAATTAAAGTTTTCTTTTTCTGAAATAAATTTGTTGTAATTAACCCCAAGAAACCCACAATTGATGGAACCTAAGACTTTTTGCACAACAACGGTAACATTATCTAGTAAGTGCATTTGTTTTTTAGATGAAAAAAGTTTTTTTTGTAGTATTCTTGTTGACAGGTTTTGTTGAAAGATATGGCTCACCAAATATGATAATAATCATGATATTCTATGAGTCTTTTGGCTGTTAGGGTGACAAGGTGCACTGTGTTATCTCCATCCATCTGAGGGTGGTCTAGGAGTGCCTAGCATTGAAATTTATCAACATATGCTACACCTCAAATTTCTAGATCCAGGAAACAAGGAATAAACCTCTACTGTTCAATAGAGGAGGAGTGTGAACTGGGCAGTAGGCGAATCTCTCTACTCCTATTTGAGGAATGAATATAACAGCAACTTCTGGAAAGAAGACACTAAGAAAGCCTTTCCAGCCTGAGGACGAGAGGGTGGCTTGCTGTTACACTGGAATACAAGAGCTGAGCATTTATTTCGCAGTAGCATTGTACAGATGTTGTGCAAACTAGTTGAAGGCTACAGGGCCCACATGCTAGGTGGAATGTTTTTTGTCCTTGAATTCAGTTCTGCTTGTAGTAATATTGTGCTGCAACTGAACAAGAATAAACACTATGATTTCTTGTGCTTACTCAGTATTATGCAAGTTGTAATTTGGACAATGTGACAGAAAGAATTTTATGAAAGTGAAAAGTTCTTATCTTCGCAACTGATTTTGTGCTTTAAGAACCAGCTTAAAGTCAAAATTAATGCAGAAAGTAAGTGTCTCTCTTTAGTGAAGTTCAGTAAATTGGGGTGTGTTTTACAATTGGTTCACTTAAAAGGGGCTAATTTAGATGTGAGCTAAGAATAAGGATATTGACTCTCTGATTATACAGGTGTCACCCTGGTCTGGTGTTAGGGTAACTTATGTTGTTTTATTTTTAGTTTAGTCCTTTGACTTTAACTTAGCTACAGTATGGAAGGTCACTGGCCCCTTTTCTTTAGTTTAATTCCTCTTCCCCTTCTCATTAGATGACAAAGATTTCAGTTCTTTGGTTGTGTGTGTATTTTCATAATTGTTATTGCATCTAAATGTGTGAGTAATAGTGTGAGTGATTATACGTGTGCATGATTGAAATTATATTAATCCCACAGTATTTTTTTGTCCAGTTATTTTTTACTCTTCCAATATTAGACTGTGGGGGTTTCAACTTACTAACACTCATTTTACTTAGTTGTGTAAATAATTTTTCTTTCATTGTAAATACACATTGGTAATAAAATTATTACCCACACTCCTACAAAAACTGTACATATGGGATTAGGTAGAACAATATGATGTTATGGTGACTGTATTGTGCAAATGAGTTGTTTTGGTGAGAGAATCCATATTCAAATGAGTGGGTTGGTAGCTGAGTTAACAATAGGACAAGTAATGGCTAACCCTCTCCTTCTCCCCTTTTTACCCTTGTGGCTTATTTGTACTGATTTATGCAATAAATATTGGAGTTTTGGTGAGTATCAAAGCATAGTATTTCTCTATTTTTGCCTCATTTGAGATGGGAGAAAGCACCTCGTCCTGGGAATTCCAACCTTGCGGCAGCACCTTCCTCATTGCACTAAGAGAGGTAGGATTGGTGTAATATCGACGTCAGTGTGACAGTGGTCATGGGCAATTTTTGACCTTGGCCCATATGCACATGGATGTGGATAGGCAACCCACATAAAAAAGACATTGTGTCACATCCTGCCTTAGTGGGGTGGTTAGGTAAAAATAACTCCTATGAGCTACAGGTGTTATCACTGGAGATGATTACAGGTGTGCGTTCTCTACCCTCATCTCTTTCAAAATATTTTCAATCTGTTTTATAATTAAAAAATAAAATCAATAACAGAGAATACATTGAAAACAAATAAAAATGTTGAGTGATTATATTGGCCAATAAATTTATTTAAATCTTGTCAAAACAAAATTGTAATTTTGTAAATAATTTGGAACCGCTTTCAACGGTCGGATAACTGAAAGTTTTAAATTGAAGTTTTGAAACATGATTATTATTACAAAAGATTTTCCTTCTTGTTCTATTATTTTTTTTATTGGATATACTTTAAATTTCAAATTAAAAAAAATACCGCGATAAAAATTAAAAAACTAGACAATGAATAATAAGAAAATGATAAAAAAAAGAACCATTTTTTCATCACCCCGGCCCTGTCTATACGATACTCAGAAAAAAAAAAGCTTTTTCAATTCGCAGGGACTGTAGATAAAAAAAAATAAGTTAATAAATAGAGGTTAATTTTCACTACAATTCTTATCAAAAGTTTTTAAAAATCACTCAATTGAAGTAACGAAAGAACTGTTCATTTTTTTTTTTTTATCTCGCAACAAAATATTTTCAGCAATTAAGAGGTGTATTACTTTTGTTTTTTGAAGCAAAAATTTAGAATATCAAACTATTGCATAAAAACACGTCTGAATCGGTTAATTCTTAAAAAAAAAAAAAAAAAATTGTATTTATAAACATTTGCGAATAATATGACGCTCCCCGGTATCACGGCTGCTCAACGTTCTGCTTTTTCCTCACTCGCTCTAAAAGTCTTTCACTCCCCTTCACTCTCAGTCTTTACATACTTTTACATCTCAATTCTCGCAGTTTCCCGAAATTTCTACCGAGAGGAAAAACCTGATGGAAAGAATGAGAAATTTCAGGACGAATTTCGGAGTAGCCAATGAAAATGCCCGTTCTACTGAATTTTGGCGTATACTAGGTATTTCAGCCAATCACAAACGTTCTTACGAAGGACTGTTAGGCTATAATTTCGAGACCCTTCTTTGCCTGTGAGCCACTTAGAACGAAAACTAAAGACGGTGTGGAGCGATCCGTCTTTTGCTGGCCGATGCCGCAGCAGGTGAGTGATTATATGATGTAAATGTGAAGCTATTTTCACCGGACTAATCGTTTAAATGCACGTGTACTGAAAACGAAAAAAAAAAAAACTAAATAATTGTAACCGTGGACTATTCTGAAAAAAGAAAAAGTCTACAAAAGAAAGAGACCCGCGCATACACACGCACGCACACACACACATACATACACGCAAACAGTAACACACGCAACAAGAAGTTGTATCATAAAAGTAATAATATTAATAATCTTCTTCATTATCTCTTCTCTATCCGAAAACAAAGTCTTTCTTTAAGGAAGATCAAACAAGGAAGAGAAATCAACGGTTGCTCGGTTAACTGACAGTTTTTCGTCTTTTCATTCTTCTACATTTCATTTCCAGAAGCCTTCTCTTTTTTTTCTTTCTTTTTTTTTACTTGGATTTAAAGCAACAAAAAGGAAAATTGAATTGAATAGTAAATAATTTTTGCACAAATACGACGCCGGAATAATAAGCAAACCAATTATCACTTAATAAAAAACAAAACACGCAAGACTTTGTATTTTTTTTAAAAAAAAAAAAAAAAGATCCTGACTCTTAAAAATACGTGTGGTATTTATTGATAATTGACTGAAATCCCTTCTGGACTTTTCTGGGAATATTCCTTCGAAAATAAAGAGGAGGAAAAAAAAGGGAGAAAAATCTCCGCTGTCTTTGCTAACTCCTATTTCTCATTTATCTTTTTTTTTCCCTTTTCTTTGTTACCTAATCAGTCTCTCTACCTACACTGAAGATTTCTTTGTTTATTTTTTCATCAATTTTGTGGACTTCTCGTTGATGTGATCAACGAATTTAATTTAAACCGCTTCATTGATTAATAATCGTATTTCTTCAACACTGCGTCTCGTCTTTCAAAAAAAAAAAAAAAATTTTTTTTCTCCTCAGAAATTCAGCTTTAACAAAGAAAAAAAACCCTCAACATTTACACACAAACTAGTGTGTATATAATTAAATATTTAGGTGATTTAATTAATCGTCCTTATCATGTCTGTGGTGGGGATCGACTTCGGAACCCAATCGTGTTATATTGCTGTGGCCAGGACGGGTGGCATCGAGACTATTGACAATGAATATAGCGATCGTTGCACCCCGAATTATGTTTCCTTCGGAGATAAGGTCCGATCTTTGGGACACTCGGCTAAGAACCAGTGTATCACGAATTTTCGAAACACCATTTTCTCCTATAAGGATCTGCTTGGCAAACTGCATTCCGACGACAGCGTTAAGTGTTTGAAACGCCGTGTACCCTACACAGTAGTAGCTGGTGAGAATGATCAGCCCCTGGTCGAAGTGAAATACCGGCAGGAGACCTACCCGTTCACCCCGGTGCAGATCGCGGCCATGATGTTAGGAAAACTGAAGGAGACTGCCGAAGCTGCTCTCAAAACCAAAGTAACCGATTGTGTCGTGTCTGTTCCGTCTTTGTATACTGATGTTCAGAGACGGGCTATGTTGGATGCCTGTCAAATGGCTAACTTGAACTGTCTTCGTTTGATGAATGACACAACAGCTGCAGCACTTGCCTATGGAATTTACAAACAGGATCTACCCGAAGAGAATGAAAATCGCAGGGTGGTTATTTTTGTCGATATGGGTTATGCTCACTTACAAATTTCCGCGTGTGCTTTTAATAAAGGCAAACTGAAAATGTTGGGAGTGTCTACAGCCGAGATTGGAGGCCGCGATTTTGATGAAGTCATCCTGAACTATTTTGTTGAGGACTTCATGCATCGCTATAAGATAGATGCTCGCTCAAACAAAAAGGCAATGATTCGCTTGATCCAAGAGTGTGAAAAACTAAAAAAGCAGTTGAGTGTCAACACTCAGCCATCACCCTTCAATTTGGAGTGCTTCATGGACGACAAGGATGTTTCTGGAAAGCTTGATCGTGCAAAATTCGAAGAGATGTGTGAGCCATTCCTGAAGAAGGCTGAAGAAACAATGAAGGACATTTTGGTCAGTTGCAACCTTCAACCCTCTGACTTGCATTCTGTAGAGATTATTGGTGGTGCCTCACGTATTCATTCCATCAAACAGTTGGTAAAAACCATCTATGAAACGGAACCAAAGACCACAATGAATGCTGATGAGGTGGTTGCCCGGGGCAGTGCTTTGCAATGTGCCATCTTATCACCAACTTTCCGTGTCAGGGACTTCAGTATTATTGATTGCCAGCCATACAGCATCACTGCATCTTGGGATGCAGATGATGATGAAAATTCTAAATTGGAAGTTTTCCCAAAATTTCATGTTGTCCCATTTGCCAAAATGCTTACTTTCTACCGCAAAGAACCATTCCAACTGAGAGCAAGTTACTCTCCTTCGGAGCAGGTCCTTGAAGCCCACAGACATATTGGCTCTTTCAATATTGATAAAGTAGTACCACAAGCCAGTGGCGAAAAGTCTAAGCTTAAAATCAAGTTAAGAGTTAATATACATGGCATTTTGTCAGTTGTCTCTGCAACCATGGTTGAGAAAGTGGAAGGTAGTGAAGAAACAGAAGAGATGGATGTTGAGAATGCTGAAGAGATTGTTAATAATGAAAAGAATACTAATGAAACCAATCCAGCAGAAAAGAATGAAGAAGATGTCCAAATGAATTGTAGTACAGAAAAAGAAGCTCCAAAAGAAAATGGTGATGTTAAACAAGACTCTCCTAATGAAGAAAAGAAGGTAGAAACTCAAACAAATGTTAAGAAAAGCAAAAAGGTAAAAATGGTGGACCTACCAATTGAACCTGTTGTTCCACAATTATCAAAAGAGGAACTAAATTTCTATATTGAGAGAGAAAATCAAATGAAATTTCAGGATAAACTTGAAAATGACCGTGCAGATGCCAAAAATGCTGTTGAAGAATATGTATATGAAATCCGTGAAAAGATTTATGGCCCTCTAGAAAAATTTATAAAGGAGGAAGATCGTTCTGTGCTGAGCAAAATGTTAGATGATACAGAAAATTGGCTCTATGAGGAAGGTGAAGATGAAAAGAAAGAAGTATACATTGACAAACTTGCTGAATTAAAAAAGATGGGGCAACCAGTCATAAACAGATACAGGGAAGCTGAAGAACGACCCCAAGCTTTCAGTGAACTTGGCAGCACTTTGCAAAGTGTGCACAAAGCTCTTGAATTGTATGCTAACAAGGATGAAAAATATGATCACCTTCTACAATCTGACATTGAAATTGTTGAGAAGGATTGGAAAGAGAAACTTGAGTGGTTTGAATTACATCAGAACTTACAGAACCAAATGAGCCCAGATGTGGACCCTGTAGTCACAGTAATACAGATTCGCACACAAAAACAATCTCTTGAAAATACCTGTTATCCCATTTTGAACAAGCCGAAACCCAAGGTAGAGGCTCCAGCACCTGCTGCTGAGCCTTCTACTGCTAATCCGGACCCTACTCCTGACTCTGCTGCTTCAACGGCAACAGAAGACAATATGGAGAACCAGGAAGTTAAACCCGAAACCACTCAGTCTGCTGATAGTTCTAAAACAGAAGAGAAAATGGATGTTGATTAGAGAGGAAAAAAAAAAATATACACACACACACACACACACACACACACACACACACACACACACGCACATACACTTGCTTAAAAAATAGTATAAAAATAAATGAGTTTTGTAAATGGAAGAAAAGTCAACAGAATGGAAATTTACCAGCAAAATATTTTCTTCCATTTTCATTCTGACCAGATGTTATTGGTTTTGTAAGGGAAAATTTCCAAGGGAAAAAAAAAGTTCCAGCCAAGGATGGACACTTGTTGAAAGTAAGAAATATCAGACACTTTTGACTCATTTGCTGCAATGTAATACAGTTTGCAAACTATTTCATTTCCATGTTGTAAATCTGTGAATGAAAGTATTTGTATGCAGCCTGACCATTTTTGTTATCACTCTGTTGTCGTTCTTCATCTGTTTTTACTATTACTAACCACTTGAAACAAAAAGGGAAAGATTGGAATCTGGCCAAAAGCTGTAACATTCTGATCTTAGTATAATAAAAATCAAAATAAAATAACTTTGTTTATTTTAGTTTTTATTGTGGGTTTTCTGGATTACTGAACTCCTATACAGCCTCCAGTTGACTTTATACCTTAAAAACTGAAAAGATGCTTAATCTCTGAACTTGAAGTTGAACTCAGTTCAGCCCCCACCCTGCAAAGAAAACCTTCTTCCACTTCTTTCCTTCCTTGTTTGCTTACCAGAAAATATAATTTTTTTAATGTATTTGTTTGCAATGTTCAAGTTAGCAAATCTCGTTATTTGTTTTGGCTTAGGTTTGCTTTACCATAAATATCTTCCCTCTTAAACTATCTAACCTTATTACAACCCGCTGTATATTGACAGTAATAAACACCTAACAATGCTATTTAAATTTATTGATATGAATAATAAATCTCTAACTCCATTCAACATTATCTTTGTCTCTGTGCTCCTGTCTATTTTAATACTTTTTAGTTTAATTTTTTTTTTTTTTTTTTTTTTTTTTTTTTTTTTTTTTTTTAGGATTATGAACAATGTTTTTAAGTTTTGTATTTCAGTTTACATGTGCAATCCATAACGATCTGTGAGATTTTATGCATTTTCTTTAAGGTTTTATTAATTTTCCAGTTGCCTTTCAGCATCGAGCCAAGGGCAGGTAACTCGTTGGTGCTGACCACGAGTCTTCACGAGACTGAGAAAGCGTAAAATAAAATTCTTTTGCATGTGATAAGAATTTTAGAAATTGGTTAATTAAAAATTTCCTCTTAATGATCGATCGATCAAAGTATGGCTTTAAAGTCTATTTACAAACTATAATCATTCCATATGAGTCGTGTACAATCCTTCCCCCACCCTTCTTCAGAAGGATTTGATAACTTTTTAGTTTATCTTCGGTCTTCGCATATGCTCGCATCGATTTTGTGAAGTCCAGATGATGGCATTGGAAAACCTTATATATATATATATATAATGAAAAAAAAGTCTGTAAAATTAAAAATAATCAATTTCTCTTTCCTAATTTAAAAACAAAAAATCTTGATCGAATATAGTGTACTGTAGAGTTATTGTCCAAAAAGTCTACTGACAAGTGTCATTAATTTTTTTTTTTTTTTAAATCGTATGTTTTGGTTGGGGATGCTACTGCTTTTTGTTAGGTAAACAATAACTATCTTATAACTATGATTGATGAATATCATTTTTGTCTCGTTAAAATTCTACTTTTTTTTTATTCTAGGTTTGAGAGAACTCTGTTTAAGTTTTAATTTATTTGTCTTTATTTCATAAGTTTTGTTTTGTTACTTTGCTCACGTTTATTGGGAGGGGGGGTTAATGTTGCCAAGTAGACCTAATGAGTTTTTACGGAATGTAAGTAATCCGTGTCAATCGTGATTTTTATACTTTATTTATTTTTTCAGACTAACACTTAAAACATTTTGAAATATCCACATAGTTTTTTTTTTCAATCCTTCATGGTCTATCTATTTTAATATTTCCTTTTTAGGACTTTATAATAATAGTGCCAATCAGATATACAGTAAAAAAACAATGTTTTAAATGTTAGTGATTGCTAGACTTGGAATTTTAGAGGACAAATATCAAGTGTGGCAGTTTGAATAGAAACTCCTTGATGAAAATGTACACTAGACATGTATTTTGGTAAAATTATAGCTTTCAAAAAAATGCTTAAAATTGTTAATTTAGCTAACAGGTATATAAAGTATTGTGATTCTTTGAGAATTTATTTCAGGTCATTCTTGACATAAGTCTATCTATTGCAGGCATGTCAAAAATATCTTTGTAAGATATCCATTCTAATTTTGATTGTGGGAAAGTGAAGATTTGTATAAATACATATGAAATGACACACTTGTAATTTTTTTTTTTTTTTATGATAGTGAATGGTACTAATAACTGTGTATGAGTGACTGAACTTGCTTTAAATTATAATATTGACATGGCAGATTGAGCATATGTGTGCATTAGTGCCTGCATATTTTATGCTTGATAAATTTGAATCTTAAATTGACTTAAATCCATTTTTTTTTTTTTTTTTTTTTTTTTTTTAAATATAACCTAAAGTCTCCAGTAAAGAAGTTAATTGGTGACAGTCCACTAGACTTCTTCATTGATGCAATAACTATAGGAAGGTTTGGTTTTGTATCTTAAATTTTTTTTTTGCCATTAGCCTGAGACTAGTTTTTTTGTTCAGGCTTATTGCTGTTGCATTATTCTTATATGAAAGAATAAATTCTTGATTAATCAAATAGCACACTAAAACCACAAGTGTGCAAGAACTAATGTACTGTTTGAAAATATCTTCTGGTTTTATGCTTGTCTGGTGTTTAATCAACTTATTTGACTTTGTTCACTTTTCATTTGATAGCTTATTGCAGATTACATTTGCTGATCAATTTTTTTTTCACCTGGAATTGAATCCACAAAAAGTAACTACTAGATGTGTTGTCTTGAGAGTGCAGAATAACTTTTTTTTTTTCCAGTGACATACAATGTGTCACTTAGCATCTTAAAATGTCAGTACCTAAAGTGCTTGATTGGAGATAGGTGTGGCAGATTACATTTTGAATCTGTAAAATTTCAGGCACTTGTAATTACAGAGCTTTGTGTGTTCTCTCTCTGACACACATACACACACACACACTATATTTTTCTATTTTTATGGATACAACTTATTTGAGTAAATGCTCTGTTTTAATTAAACAGTATTAATTACATTTACTGGCCTGAATGTTAAAAATTTTGTAGAAAATATGCATTCACCAACAAGAATCGAACCTGTTAGACAATGCACATTTTCTATGAATTTTACTGGTTGGTAAATGTAATTAATACTGTTTAATTAAAACAGCATTTACTCAAATAAGTTGTATCTATGAAAATAAAATATAAGCGAAAAATATTAGTCATATTTAATCTATAGTGTGTGTGTGTGTGTATATATATATATATATATATAAGGCACAGTGGAGTAATGGATAGTGGCTTGGATTGAGGAATTGGAAAGCTGAGTTTGAATTTCAGTCGAAGTGTAAATAGCAGGACAGACTGGGTTTTTATAGCCTTGGGTGTCAACCGGTCTAGGAGAAAGGCAGTTTTGAATTCAAAACTTGTGGAGGGGTGTTTGGGGACCTTGCACCAAGTCTATGTATTCAGCTCTTCAAAAAGTGTGGTTGGTTCTGCACAAAGCCTTAATAAAATCCTATGTGTAGGTGTCTGGCTGTCAGTTCCTAGGAACTGAATTGCTTAATCCTCATATGTTGAATATCACTGGAGAGTGCAGCATATATATCTATATACTTTGGTGGAAATAAAACGGTTCTCAATGCAAAATAACAACTGTTAAGTAGGTATTAATAAATATACATAATACACTTACTTAATTTTAATAAAAGCAGGGCTCCTTGGAGAATTTAATTCATCAATTTATTGTCAAACTTTATTGAAAATCTGCTCTGAATTGTAAAATAAAAAATACAATAAAACTGACATTGTTTAATTAGAAAAGCTACTTACTTTTATAAATAAGATGTTAAGGATACTATTGTCTTAAAATTTTGTTTTTGATTAGTCATGAATTTTTGCAAGAATTTTTTTTTTTTTTTTTTTTTTTTTAGAATATTTAAAATTTTGGCTTCACTCTTTTTAGATGATATTAAGTAAAAACTATATTTTACTAAGCATAAATGAAAAAACTTAATACAAATCATCAAACCAATACTTTTAAAAGAATTTTTTGTTTTATTTTTTATTTATGTATAAATGTGCTGATTTTTGTAGATATGGATGATCATACACAACATTATCAGAAAATAATAGCGATAACTACAGTAAATTTAAAACCAGAAAGTATCTAACAGTCAATAAAAATTACATTATGGAAACTATTTTCTTAGTTTTAAAATTACTGAGTACTTAAAAATTATAAAATGCACTTATATTCATTTTTTTTGTTCTTAGCTAAAGCACGCACTTATGTGGGTGCTTTAATCAGCTAATATTTCTCAAATAAAGTTTCAGAATTTTTTTTTTTTTTTTTAATGGAGGATTACATTGTGATGAAAGACTACAAAAAGGGTGCTAAACAGCTATTTTAACAAAAAAATAGCTACTCCTTCTAGTAAATTTAGTTTTTGAAATACAGCAAAGTATCTTTTGGACTGTTGGATCCATTGCTAGGTCAGCTGCTGAGAAATTTGGTTCACTATGTCAACTGATACAATTTTTCTCTCAAGGATCTATCTTACATATCTATAAGTCTATTTGTGCATGCTTAGAATATTGATGCTATATATGGTCCAGTGCCCCTGCTATTTATCTTGGCCTTGATAAGATCCAAAAAATAATCTGCAATATTATTGATCCTGATCTAGTGGCTCAGTTCCAGTCATTTTCCCACTGCTGTAAGGTTACCTCTCTGTCTTTTCTGTAAGTACTTTCATTGTAATTGTTTGAATGAGCTCTTCACTATGGTACTTAGTTTTTGAATTTAAGCACAGCACAAGACTGGCAGTGAGACCCCATCAATTTGTAGTTGAGCTGGCTATATGTAGCCATAAATTCTATGCTAACAGTTTCTTCTTTTGCACTTCTAGCTTGTAGAACTTCTGTCCAGCTCCATGCTTTCCAGCCAAAGATTTAAATGCAATGTCAATTGCTATCTACTCTCCTCCTGATTATTCTTTTCTCTCCCTGCTCATTAATGTTTCTGTTCCTAATTCTTCCACACCCTGTAATACCTTATCTTTTCATGGCATTACTGCCTTTCTTGTGATTCCAATAAAGAAAAAAAACCCCACTAGTGCAAGGAAGATAATTTTGGATGGTAAAATGTTCATTGATCCAAATGACTGAATATGGTTGTAGTGCTGCTGACTTTATGACCACTTCCCTCCACATATCTGGTTTGTTGGTGAAAGCTGGAGAAGTATACATTCATGTGTAGCATGTCTTGGTCAAGTAGACCTGGCAAAGCTCATTCCTCTCCAGGTCAAACGATAATTGTTGTTCTCGAACTTGAAGGGTTGCCTTGGTCACAGGTGTGTAACCATTGATACCATCAGGTAAACTCTCTCCTTTTGCCATTTGCTTTAGTCTAGGAAGCCCTCTCCACTGCAATGCTGTCTCCTTGTGCTAAATGGTCATTGACCTGACAAGAAGGTTCATCTGCTTTTTTTTTTAATCCTGCTGAATGTCTAGGCAATCTCCTTATTAGGAAAGCCTGGAGAGGCAAGTGGCTTAGTTGCTGATGAACTGAACATACAGCAAGTAGTACTGTATTATGTGGTACCAGTAGCACTTGTATGTATGTAATTTTTGGTTTATAACTTATTTTTTATGGATACACTTAAGTGCTCTATAACTATTCAGCCACAGAAAAAAAGCATTAATTCAAGCTTTGCTTAACTGTAAGTTGTCTGTGACTGAACCAGGTTTAATGGAGGTTCCTCATAGGATGCAGGTTTGATTCCTGGCAGAACGCATATTTTCTGAGAAACATTCAGGTCGGTAAATGTAATTAATACTGTTTAGTTAAAGAACAATAATCTATAAATAGAAAATAGATTAAATATGTCAGATTTAATTTATTTCATTCCATTTCCTATGAAATTTTATATATATATATATATATACATGTATACATTTTTACAGGTGGTTACCAGGTATACCTCTTGCGTTTAAATGATAGAAAGTTTTTATATATATATATATATATATATATATGACTTTTTGTCACTTCAACATGATGGTTAGCAAGCTTGTTTTGCTAGATCAATTGTGACTAAAATTGTTTGAATGTCAAATAGGAGATAATCAGTAATACAGAATGAATAGTAAAAATAAACAATACAAACTTAATGTTAGGATTTACAGTGCCAACAAATTGTTACAAACTTAAAATCTGTGGCATTTATAAGGCTTTATAAGAATGAACTTTAAAAATTTGCAGGTATCACATGAATAAATTCTTTAAAACTTAGATACCACATGTTAAAATATTTGCTTACAAATCTAAGATCATAGACTTTATACTTGTAAATTATTTTTATTACACATTTCTCTTTTTAGAGTTATTTTTGTATCAAATAAAAGTATTTGAAATTGGCGAGTAACTGTGGCAAATCAATTCAATATTGACCACCATCAGTTAAGATTTCTCTTGAAATTCTGCATTCATGGTTATAAAGTCAAAAATAGTTGTAAGCAAAAGTGAAAAAAATATTTTGTTAGTCTGGGAAGTGAAAGCTGTGAATTTGTGGTAATGGTTTATTTATTTCTTTCATTTGTTTGAAATTCATTTGCAGTAATCAGGTAAAGGACTCTGGCACCTTAAATTTTTAAGGATGATGTTAAAATCCATATTTATATTGGAATACAAATTTTCAATATAAATTATAACTTTTTATAGAAGATGTTAAGATGCAGAAGATACTTATCACTTAATTGTTTTATAGTGTAATGAATGAAAGTTGAAAGAATTGTTCTCTTGTAGCACTGTTTTACAGTAGTCTACTGCTATTAGGCAAATTAGTTTACCACAGTACCTGGTGTATCGCAGATGGGTGGTGGACATAAAGATTTTGCTCTTGTACCCTTAATATCGCTCACTTTTTTTTTTTTTTTTTTTTTTTTTTTAAGAAATTCTACCCTATTTTACCAATTTCTGGTCCATCTTCTTTATGATAGACAGAACAAATGGTGATCATCAGATTGGTCCTAATTTGTTTTAACAATTACACTCCTTTTTCACATGTTTTACCTTGATTCTGATAATCAAACAGCCCAAATTTTGCAAAATTGTAACACCTCAGCCATTTTACACCTAATCCAATTGTATTGGTAATAATTACACATGATTACTTTATAATTCTATTTCATGCGTGATCAAAGGGTTCCTATAATATTGGACTAATTAACAGGAATTCAATCACTGCAATCAGATACCACAGTTGGGGGTATAAATAGGAGTACTTTTCTCTGGTTGATCATGTTCAATTTGTCTTGAGCCCCACGCTAAGTATCTTAAAAAAAATTCCCGAACAGTTATCTTTACGTATAAATTTACATTCTTATTTAAAAAGTAACTACCTTTTTTGAGTTATCGACAATAAAAGTTCGAAATCATTCGTGTCGTGGCAGCCATTACTAGTGTTTGCATATATTTGCTACAGAACAGACATTCATGTGTCTCGATTATTGTGCATGCACTAATGCAAACAATGCCAATAATGGCTGCCATGCCATAGCCAACAATGACATGACAATGAGTCTGAACTTTTATTGTCGATAACTCCAAAACTAAATTTTATAAAAACTTCTTTATTTTCAAATTAGGCATGTAAATTTATAATAAAAAAATAACTGTTTGGGAAATTTTTATTACATACTTTGCATGTGGCTTAAGCAGATTACCCAAAACTTCTTATTGAATCATTGGCATAAATTATTATAATTTTTTGAGGTTCTTTTCGAGCCATTATCTATGGTATATATTGCCAAAAAAAGCCCAAAAATCAGATAGGCGTTCAACTTCCTATTATTGCCCACACCCCGTCCACAGCTACAACGATTCACTTGCAGCGCAGGTCAGCCATCTTGGACCCCAAGGCTCGTGCTATAGCAGTGGACTACTGTATTGAAATGTTTTAACTGTTAGTAGGTGTGCATAGAGATATAGATGAGAAAAATTATTTTGGTTATTTCAGTTGATTTTTGTGTTTGGGGTAGCTGATTTTTTTATAAAATTAAAGTAATGATCCCCCCCACTTTTTTTATCTTGCATGTAATGTTTTTGTTATCACTATGATTTTGCACATTCAATATGGATATGTCCTTTTAATTATAGTATGTTTGAAGTAAGTTCTTTGCAATATTAAGCCAAGGTTTTAAAAAAAAAAAAAAAAAAAGTGATGTTTATAAATAAGCAAGAATTCACCTGGGCCACAGCACCTTGATGAGTCATACCATTAGGAAGTAGCATATTTAGCAGGTTGACATGTCTGATGTTACCTTGTTTGTTACAGAGTATTGATGGTTTATTGAAGATATAATGATGGTTTGTTAATGACCATATTATGGTATCAAGATATTGTGTGAATAGTTTTGATTTTCACTGCAAAAATGCAGAACTTTCCTGATTTAACAAAGAATCATCAGTGCCATATTGATCTCATGAGTTGCTACTATGCTCACTAGCTTTGATGTAGATATTCACTTGAAGGAATCTAAAGATGTTCAAGCAATGAGCCACAGAAATTCTCTATGAAAGAATTTCAAGATTTCAGAAAAGACCTTGGTGTCTCTGAGATGCTTCTAATTTTGAAAGTGGTGGTGGGGAATTATTATAGGAACAATTTTCTGTTGATACTGAAATCGAGAAAAATATTTGCACTATTTCTTAATAAAGATGAAACCTTGGTTTATTAGATTGAAAAAAAGAAGAAAAAAAACCCCAAAAACTGAAAATTTGGCAAAGCTTCCATTCTTTTACTGTTCTTTGTATTTGAAAGGAACATACCAGAAGTGTTAAAAGAAAAAAATTGCAATGGTTCATGTGGAAATCTGAAGGTTAAGCAGTAAGAATATATAAAATTCCCTTGTTTTCTCTGAGTGGGACTGCAAAACCAATGATTTACATAGGGTTCAGAATTAAAGTAAATAGAAGTAAACTGAAAGAGGCCTTTTATTTATTTATTTATTATTTTTTTTTTTTTACTGGACTTGATAGAGAATAACTTTCTCTTGCAGAATGTGATGAATGACCTGGAGCAAGAAAGCTTGTTATCATTGAAAGAAGTAATTTCTAAATTCTTTTGTTAATAAGAATCTAGATTAGAACTTCAGAGAAATAGTAGTTAATCAAGCTTAAGGGTTTTATGGGTTGCAACAGGAGTTCAAGTTTACTTTTTGGATTTATATTTGGTATTTTCTTCCAAGATCTTGGAGTAATGAGTGAAGAATAGGATAAACGATTTCATGAGGCAATCAAATTGAAAACTGTTTCAGGAATGGTGGCACATCATTATTATGGCAGAATACTGCTGGATGATTTGTAGGTGTACAAGAAAAAAAAATCAAGAAAAGGCTATCTACCAAACAAAATATTTAAAGAAGGAAAACAAAAACTGCTTTACAAAATCTAAAGAAATTTCATGTAAATAATGGCATACACAGTTGTTTGCAAATTTATGTTGAAAAAATAGCATTGTAAAAGTAGTTTTAAAATGTTATCGCGATCCACTGAAATTTATTTGTTATATTTTAAAGTTATTTATTTTGTATGAAAATTTAGAATGTGTTGGTAGTGTAACATTTATCGGTGTGAACTAGTGGGCAGAATTCGACTTCTTACCTCGTTTTCTGTGTTCATTTTCGCAAAAATGCTTTGGGATAGGCATGAATACATATCTTCTCTCCCCATCCATGGGTTAAATAGTGGACTGATTTTTCTAAACCATGGATGATATCCCATCAAAACTATGTAGTAGTAGTAGTTGTTGATAGGAAATCATTCTCTTTGCCAAGGTGTCCTAGTAATTCAAAGGAATCTTTATTATTATCACCTGTACACTGAAGGGATAGAGCATTTAAAAAAAAAATTAATTACAATGTGATGTTACAAAAAAAAAAAAATTATGAATGTCTCTTAAATTATATATATATATATATATATATATAATTTGCTGCTCAGAATATAAGCAATTTTTAATGATTAGTTTTGTAGATTTGCCTTTGGGGACTATTGTGATTATATACAATTGTCAATTCTTTGTATGTGTTTTTCTTTGCTTTTTAAATTCTTCATTTTTTTTTTTTTTTTTTTTAAGGAAATTATAAATTAGAATTTTTAAATCATTTTTGTTTATAATTTTGGTCATTTGGTTAGGCTAGTTATGAATGATACATGCTATGTATATGAAAAAAAAAAATCTTCAGAAAGCAAGACAGTTTTAACAATGTTGTCAGATATGTTTTTTTTTTTTCTCTGGAAGTGGAAAGATATTCATATTAAAATTATATCTTGGACAAATATTCATGTGTAGATATTTTCATTTTATAATTTTTTTTTTTACTTTGAGAAGGTGTTAATGTACTCAGTTCAATGTAAGCCTCTGTTGTGAAAACTTTGATTACTAGGGCAAATTTGTCATAAGTTTAAAAAAAATGAATTATGTAATTTTTTTTTTTTTTTTTTTTTTTTTTATTCAATTTAAAAAAAAAAAATCTTGTGGAAATAACTTTCAGCTGTTTCTATTTTTAAACAGCAGTTCTCTCATTTGACTTTCAAATCTTCCATGATTACATAATGTATTAACTTTTTTTACTAAAAAGAAACCTGGATAAAGACACCTTTCTCCTATATCTGACTTGGTCTTGGTTAGGCTTCTGTAAGCCTTGTAATTCTTTTTGCTTATATATTTCAAGACATTTTTATGTTTATACATTCTTTTTATAGATACAAATATTTAAGTAAATGCTCTGTTTATAATAAACAGTATTAAACAACATTTACCGACCTGAATCCTGTCAGAGAATGAATATTTTCTGTGAAAATTTCTTGGGCATTCAGGCCGGTAAATACTGTTTATTATAAACAGAGCATTTACTTAAATACTTGTATCTATAAAAAGAATGTATAAACATAAAAATGTCTTAAAATAATTGACCTTTGTCCATTTCATATTATATATTTCACTTTTTATCACATTAGTATATATCTTAGCCATATCTTATTTACTTAGCTTTGCTTCATCTGCTATGGATAGAAGTGGGCAAATGAAATAATTCCAAACAAATTTCAAATCAGCATTCACAATCCTGGCTTTCTTATGGCTCAACTACTGATCTTTAGTGCTGATGGGTGAAGACAAAGCAGGTCCCTAAAACTATTGACATTAGTGCTTATTTTTCTTCTCTTTATATACCCTCTTTAAATACATGCCAACATAGAGACTTAGAAATCAGGAAACTCACTCGTACATTAGAATTAATTTGAATATATTTTCATCAATTGGTATTAATGTGTGTAAGTTTTAAATAAACATGTAATTGTATTTCAAAGTTCAGCAAAGCATGCATTTATAAAATCTTTCTGAGTCTTGAACTTTATTCACTGCCATAATCAGTTGGCTATTGAGAGAGTTGTTAGCTTGTAATTCTCAACTGTAACAATTGGAGATAGCTTTAGTCCAGTTACTTTCTATTCCTGTTTTGCAAACAGTGCCATTACTAGCTATGTTGGTATCTTTGTAGTTGAAGATTGTGTGATTCATCTGGCCTGATTACCTATCTCAGCTGCTTATCAAGGTCTGGGTAATGATTGACAACACCTTTCATCAGACAGGTCATGCTTTTGGATTTAGTGCACACTTCAAAGTACAACTTGGTTCCAACTAGTGACAGTAAATCTTATAGAATTTAACAATCACTTGAAACTATCCTTTCTCGCAGGTTCTGTGCAGTAGAAATTTCTCACAAAAATTTTTGTAGTTTAGGTGAAACTTAATCAAGCTCAAATCTAGTTTGGTGAAGGACTTTAATAAACTTTTAAACAACTTTTTTTTTTTTTTCTTAGTTTTGATTTGAAGATTTGTTACACAATATTACTTTGTGATTTTGATTTATTCTATTTTATTTTATTTTTTTTATTTTTATTTTTTTTTTTTATTTTTTTTTTTTTTTGAGGGGGTATTAATTTAGAAGTAGGTGCTAGAAAGTCTTCAGCCTGATCAAGCTCTCCCCTCCTAAAAAATTCTTGTTTGGTCAATTATTTATATTTTTGGAATTAGATTAGCCAAGAACTTTTCAGCATGATCTCATAAATGTTAGCCATATTATCATGAGTTATATAAATAATAAAATTTTGTGTATATTTTAGTAAATTGATAAATTAATCCTCAATTTTATAGAATTTGAATTACTATTTTTTTTTTTTTTTTTTTTTTTTTTTATGGGAGTGGAAACTATTGATTCTCTTTCCTCATCAGTGAAAGCATTGAGCTCAACAAGTGTATTGATTTGAGTAAATTGAAAAGGAAAATAATTAGATTTCAGAAATTTATTTGTTGAAAAAAGTAGTAAGCCAGATAATGTTTGAATTTTTACTTAATTTTTATGTGGAAATGAATATTTTTGGGTGGTGATTTTAGCCATCAACTTAAAAGAAGTGTTGGACTTGACACTAACATGAAGTTTGCATTGTTTTCACAGAATTCCATTTTTAGCTGTTTGTACATGTACTTATAAAAGGAACTGATAAAATCCATACCACATTTAATTTTGGGAATTTGGCCCATTTGTTGCACTCAGTGGTTGGTTTTGTCTTTGGCTGTAGAAGTGTCATTTGCTTGTGAGAGTACAGGGTGCGATGGATAAATTGTCATCTAAATTACACAAAAATGAAAATAAGATATTTCATTTTAAGACATTTACCAAAATTAAACAAATATCTTGAAATACTAACGAGTAAATTTATTCAGTAAAATTTCCATTGATATCAACCATGACAAGTTGTTTAAGTTGGTGAATGCTGCCATAATCCTTGCCTTCACTTTGATGTTAGGAACTTTGTTGGTCTCTAGTTCAAATTTGTCCTACACATAATAATCAAGAGGGTTGCAGTCTGAGGAGCTAGGTGACCAGATGTATGGGATGAGGTAGTTGCAGAAATTGTATGACTGCCATGAATGGGTTCTCCTGCTTGTGTGGCATGGTGCAGACACCGTCTTCCAGCAACCACCCTCTTAACACAGGGAGGGCACTACCTCCTCAAGGCACTTGTAGGTCTTCCTGTGGGAAGATGAGTGGAGGCATAATGTTGGCATCACTAGTGATCACTCCAAACACCTTTGTAATTACCATAGACTCCTCCAACTCTTTCTGAATGCTCTGCACTGTCCTCAGATTTGACAACCAACTACTCTGAAATGTTTGTATTGGGGCTTCCGGCATGAATGCCAAGCAGTAAAGCATGCTGTTTACAAATTTCTGATGAAGTGAATTGCATCATAGTGCTCTTTTTCTTACAGATGGTGCCCAACTAATACTATATTGTACAGTTGACAAAACCCAGAACAAACACGCATGCACAAAATTAAAAATATAAAATGGCAGCAATTTACTCATTGCACCCTGTATGTGTGAGAGAGAATTTTTTTTTTTTTTTTTTTTTTAACTTGTTTAATTGAAGTAAATGTTTGAAGTTGTGGATATTATAAATCAAGCAATAACAAGGCATTAGACAAAAGGTAAATATATGGTCTTGTAAGAAAGAATTGATAAGTGTTGAAACCTGGAAGAAATTTCAAGTCTCTGTATAAATTTACTTGTCTTTGCCACCAATGGAAGTTGTCCAGTGGGTCTAGGATAACTGATGTTTTTATTTTTTTTTTTCTTGTAGTTGTTTACATGGTTCAGTAAATTTGCTAAATATTAGGTTTGCAGTAATTGCAACAAACTGGTTACATTTATAAAAAAAAACCCAAAAAACTTTGATCTAAATGTAATTCTAACTAGACATTAACATTGAATTGAAAACAAAGTGTGTAAAGACATGATATATTTTATCAGACACTCACTAAAAACTTTGAAGTAATGAGGCCCGAACAATTATTCAAATAAATGAGTGCAAGGCAGCTTTTAAGTTTCTTGGCACTCATGCAGGTGTAATGTGCTATTCCAGACCTTTTCTCATTAAGGTCTATATTTATGTTAAAATGAATCATGATCAACCATTATTAATTTTCGAGGAGTATTTCTTTGATCTTTATTTTAGTTGCTTTTCACTGCAATTATTCTGATAGCTTGAATAATTACAGTGAAAGCAAACATACAAAAATTAATGGTCATCTGACCTAGTATCAGGACTTGGAAGTTGTATAATTCCATATATTCTTTGGGCTTTTTCATTTTTGTTTATTTTCTCCTTTAATTTTCTGATCAATTTACAGTTGAGCTGGCGAGATGTAACCATAAATTCTATGCTAACAGTTTTTCTCGCACTTCTTGCTTGTAGAACTCCCTTTTGGCTCCATACTTTCCAGCCAGCTTTAATCTGCAAAAGTTTAAATGCAAGGTCAATCGTTATCTACTGTCCTCCTGATTACTCTCTTCTCTTCCTGCTCATTATTAATGTTTCTGTTCCTAATTCTTCTGCACCCAGTAATCCCTTGTGTTTTAGTTACTTTATTGCCTTGCATGGGGTAAAATTGATAAAAAAAAAAAAAAATTTTTGTCTAAATGTTTGTTATTATTAAGAGGAAAGGCCAAAGTATTTTTTTGATTATATTAAATCTTTTCATCCTTTTTAGAAGATTTGAAATTTTGATTAAACTTTTTTCTTTTTTTCTTTACATCAGCAGAATATCATTAAAAAGCATGTCTTAACTATGGTCACTTGTTTTGGCAGTGTTAAAAAAGGCTCTAAAACACTAATGCTAAATATTATGTAGACTGCTGATGTGGAAAAAAAAAAAAAATTTTTAACCAAAACTTCGAACATGCTAGAAAGGATGAAAAAAAAAAAAAAATTAATGAAATAATCAAAAAATACTTTGGTCTTTCCTCTTAACATGAATTTTGAAAGTTTGTCTTGAAGTTTGGAGCCTTTTTTCATTATGCTATGCTGTTTTTTGGTAAATTAGTGGAGATACCTACACTTAAGGCATCATATATCTAACAGTTAAAATTATTATATACCCTTCATTGAGAACCAGCAGGATCACTTTGTTTTATTCACTTGTGAGTAAAATCAATAAGATGGCCCAAATAGCAAGGCATATAAATGAATTCATCATAAATTTCAATAAATGATGTTACATAAAAGTAAAAAGGTAATCTCTTTTCAGAAAAAAACAACAAAAATACTGTTAGTATACTTACATGTCATGATGTTAATGCAACAGTGAATAAGAACTCCATTGTATGTTTTTTGGGGTTTAGATTTTCATTGAGACAATGTGGAGTGATTTATAGCAGGCTCAATGGTTTTGCAATTAACCCTTTTTCTCTCCCCCTCCTCCCATTACTTGTATAAAATAACTTGTTTATGGCTTACTATTCTTTTGTCATGAGTATATGGCCTTCAGCTTTGTACATTAGTAATAACTGGATTCTTAAAGTAAATTCCAACTTGCATGAAGAGAATTTTCCTTGAAATTTATAGAGAAAAAGTATTTACGCTGACTTTGCTAAATTTACTATTGTAGTTTATTTCTTTAGTAAAAACCTGAAGTGTAAGGGAGGTAATTTGTTTTTTAGTTGAGAGTAATTGCTCTTTACTTTTTTTTTTTATTGAGGCTTGTCCAATCTGTTTTTAAGCCAATTTGCAGAAATTACTGATATCATCTTACGTAGAAAGAAATAAAATGTTTATACCAGTGAATGATTTTATTTTAGAAAGTTTTTTCTTTTTTAATAAATTCATTCCAAGCGAAGCAATAACAACCACTAGTTTGGAGTGGGGTTACAGAGAGTGAAAGAAATGGGATAATAAAAGAACAGATTTCAAGGAGACAAAAGAGGACTATTTACATTGTATTTAAACTAGGTACCTACACTTTGCTAAAAAGGAGCATAGCATGATGAAAAAGGCCCCAAACTTGATGAAACTAAATAAAATTTTATCACAAGGAAAGACCAAATTATTTACTTTTTAACTTTTTTTTTAATTCTTTCTAGCATATTCGATATTTTTTAAAATTTTTTGTGTCAGTTGTGGGCCAAAGTTCACTATGGGAAATTTAGTGTCTTTTTGTGTGTGTGTTTTTTTTTTTTTTTTTTTTTTTTTAAACATTGTTTCGGAAATTCTTGCAAAATAATAATTGCTGGATTTTAATGAGATTTTCACAAAGGAATGAAATTGTTTTTTAAATACTTTTAGAAAATCTTGGGAAAATTTTTTTATGAAATTTAGATATTAAATTTTGATCAAAATACTTTTTTTTTTTTTTTTTTTTTTTTAAAGCAGAACTCCTTAGAGAATGTAAATCAATATCAAAGATTTTTATTTAAAATATTTTTTTTATAAATGTGATTTTTGTAAGTACAGTCAACCACATGTGAAATAAGAGTGATAACTATTAAATTTAAAGCCAATATTTCTAAAATTCAATAAAACTTTAAATTACAGAATATTTTCCTAAAGATTACTGAGTGCTTAAAAAAAAAAAAAAAATTACATAAAAAAAGTGCTCATGTGATTTTATTAAATTGTTTTAGTCTCTGTTCTCTAACAGCATTGGATCTGTCATACCTCATCAAACATGTAAACATATCCACTCTGTTAAAAATAGTTATAGTTTGGTCAAAGAAATTCATTTCTGCAATATTTTAATCTTGAAGTAAATATTTGTTTCAAATCAGATTAATATATTTAAATTGGCTAATATTCATCAAGGTTTCAGGAAAGTATATTTTATTTTTGCAAGATTTGTAAAACCGAGAACTAACTTGTTTACAAATGTTTAAAAAATGGATGACTTTGATGTTATTGAAAAAAATGAAATAAAATTGATTTCAATCAATATAATTTCTGTTACAAATACACAAGTATTTTGCTCACTGGAAATGGTAAATTTAATCCTTTAGATTTCAATGAAATCTTGAAGAATGCTTTTATTTTTAAAAGTTAATTTAAACCTTAAGTATCACAATTTTTCTGGAGATACCTAGTTGAAAGTTTTTTAATTATGTAGCCAGAAGATTTCCACAAGTGAAACATATAAACTATTAGTATAGAACTTATAGTTAAAACTAGCAATTTCAGCAGTGAAATTGAGGCCTAGCTGCCAATCTTAAATTTGAAGTTGAGGTGCCAATGAGGAAAGCTCATTAGAGCAATTACCATGGAAATATTTACAGAAGAGACAAAAGGATGCTATGTTATAGTGGTGGGGAAAATGACTGAAGTTGAGATGTCTGTATTGATAATGTTACAGATTCTTTTAGATTTTGTCAAGAATCTCAAGATATAACTGAAGCATCAGATGTAGCAACAATATTTGATGCACAGATTGGTAGACTTATAAATGTCGAAAAATCCTTTAGCACAACATGGTGAACAAACTTTTTTCTTGTAGTTCCCAAATGGTAAAATGATTTAGCAAAATAAAATAACTGCTTTTTCCTTAAAATTACTTAAGTGAAATTAGCCTGTGTTTATTTCTATTTATAAAAGCTTAGACAATTTGAACAATTTAAATGTCACCAAAAGGAAAAGCAAGCTTCCCACTCTCAATCTGTTGAAAATCCTGTAGATGGAGAGGTATGAGGGGGGGGGACTGCAAGAAAGAGCTGAAGGAATTTAGATATTTGGCCAAATATCAATTCCTTCAGCTCTTTCTTGCAGTAGTGACAACTTTTTTTCATTGGATATTAAGTTAAACAGTCTATAATTTTAGGAAGTATGGCAACTGAATGCCTTTGTATTATTGGTGCTATTAACATATTTTGGCCAATCCACTCTCAAACCTTTTAGGTGTTTTAATCTGTAAGCTATGAAAAAAAATTTCCCTATCATGACATGGGAAAATCTTTTTAGGATTATACATATATTGTAACACTACAATGAGAGCATAAAATGATAACAATGATCCTTTCAAGATGGAATAAAGAGTTACATTAAGAAATTCTGAAGGCTACTAGGTGCATCATAGATTTGTAGAGGGACCGATTTACTGTTTTAGGGAATTCTGTTTTCAGTGTTGAATTACATTCTTTTTCTTTTTTTTCTCTCCCTGTTTTCAGTATAGAATTCTGTTTTTGCTTTATTATAATGCTTAATGAGAAATTTTAATATATAAATGTTATTAGAACAAGATGATAAAATGAAAAATTTTACTCGCTGGAACATCCACTCATTGGATAAATTGCTCCAGCTTGATAAGTTTTCATACCTCATACTTCTGCTCTTAATTTTTAAGAGCAGAGTTGTTTTTGGGACAACCATTGAAATGGAATGCTACAATCCTAAATAAGAATTAAGTGACAAAACCTTCAGAAAAGTAGCAGCACAGACTACTTAAAAGAATTAAATAACTTTAGTGGTGAACTGTGACAGAATGATAAATCTGCTCTTATTGGTACTCTAGAATACTGGAATACTGAAGGGATTTGGTAGGTCATCTTTTTAGTTTATATAAATTGGAAATTCAAAGTGTTCAGTGGATGGATCTTGCAAATCTTTGAAATCTTTGCAAAACTGCCAATGTCATTGTAGTTGTCCAGGATTGAACAGATCAGCTGATTTGTAAAACTCATACACTGGATAAGTATCCAAGCATTTGTTCAACTTTGAAAGTGTTGTACTGAATACATCCTGAAAATTTGATGTAACCTTACTCCTCTCTATGCTTTCCAGTTCAGACAAGACCTTCATTGTGTGGTGTTTGTTTGTTTGTTTTTTTGTTGGTTTTTTTTTTTGCCCTACCTCCTATCAAAGTAATGCTTTAAATCTTTCATTGCTCTCCTTTTAAGCTTGTCAAGGATTTTATTAAACAAGTGCAATTCTCATTGATGGAATGCAGATTTAGATGTAAATTATGGTATGATGCATGGTGTAATTTACTATCATCTACTAATTTCAAAATTTAGTCTATTGCCAAGCCATGATTTTTTTTTTTTTTCTTGTTTGAAGAATTCTTCATAAAATTGAACACCTGAAGAGTGATACTTGGCTGAATTAACCATGAATTACATCAGGTTACCACCGGGACAGGGGAGGCTTTACTAGTCACTTAGGCAAATAGGCTTCAAGCTGTCATGTTTTGGAATTGTCTCCCTTGTAGTACTCTTCTCTAAAAAATAGTGGCCAGTTCAGAGATGGTTGGCTAGCATCATATATTTGTCTTTGTGTTCTATCAATCTGTTTAAACAAGCCATTACAGATATTACTGGTTTAATGAAAGTATTGAGCGGAGCAACATTATCAAATTGTGGCCAGCATGAGAATGCCTCACCAACAAGATGTAAAGTTTGTGCTAAACACAAGACATGATGACTGTTTATAAATATATTGGATAAAACATCCCAATGCACCTTTTTATAATATACTGCTGTATCATTTACAAATGCAGTGATATAATCAAATTCTATGTCAACATGAGTAATAGCTTGGCTGCAAGCCTAACTTAGTTTGATCATTGCATTCTTTCATGGTGACAATAAGAAATAGCTCCTCAAGTGCTTGCAATCACATTCAAAATGTTGTGGTCACGGAGGTCAGTTGTTTCATCTGTTATGATACTTAGGGTTTTGTTGGCAATCTTCGTTTTTAGGGCAGCAAGATGACTATCAGACAATTTTGGTAGATATAGTTGACTAATACATTTAGCACTAGGAATAGCACCACCTTCCTTACAATATTTTAACAAAAATGGTCTTTGCTGTCAATTTTATTGATGGGTATGTACATTTTTAAAAAATCAAGAATGAAATCATTTCTCATTTTTTTTATTTTACTCAAAGTTGTTATAGTATTAGTTTGTTTTATATTGGTTTGTTTGTTAGAAGCCTTTCTTGCCAAATGGTTTTAAAACTTAATTTGCTCCTTTCATAATGTCTGCCCTAACAAAAAAGCACATTGCCATCAGCATAAGTCTTTTGGAAATTGTTCCATTCTGGCTTGTTTAGAAACTGCAGTCATTTGCCTTTGTTTCTTCTTTGGAGGTGAAGGATCATCTTTTGAGATTGTAGATTGTTCATATAAAGCAGCTTATTGCTTTTTTCATGTTAGGTTTTTAAAAAACGAAGTAAATTTTATCAGCTCGGACTTCTAGTTTTTCATATAAGTGAAATATACCGCTTTTTTTTTTTTTTATATAATATCTCTACAACCAAAATGTGTGTGTAATAAATATATATATATATATATATATATATATATATATATATATATATATATATATATATATATATATATAGGTAATTTTAAAAATTGGTTTTGATTTTTTTTTTGAAAAGGTTTGAGTGCATTTACTGTAACAAAATTACATATTTAACTCTAACTGGATGTTGTAGCAAAACAAATGTGAAATTTAAAGATGAATATAATTTTTTTCTTTTTTTTTTTTTTTTGTTTCATGAAGTTTATAGTTACTTTTTAAGAACAAAAAATTATCTTGCTTGAATTCTCACAAGAGTAAAACTAATTTGGGTGTGAATGCACAGGGTTGCCAGGTTGAAACTGGTAAAGATGCCAAATGATATTTAAAAAAAAAAAAAAAAAAACTAAAGTAGGCAAAGAGAAAAAGCCCAGTTTTAAATTAATTCCCATAAATAAATTGTTGAAAAGTCATTTAGACAAAAGTTACACTATAATTTGGTTATCTTATTGAAATTATTAAATAAAATTTTTGAAAAAAGTCTGTCATTTGAGAAAACCAAATTTTACAAACTTCCCCACCTCCATTTACATATGTGATAGGAAAAAGAAAGGATAAAACAAAAAGACAAATCTCCCACCCCCCATTTTAAAAAATTTTTATTCATCTCAAGCAAACTTAAAACTTGGTTGTTAGATACTCTAAATTATAAGGGGGACAGTAGGTTAGGGGGGGATGTATTAAAACATTACTGACTTTATCTTTTGGCAAATCTGATTGCTGTTACAAACATTACCTACTTCTTTGTTTCTTGTGTCAGATTGGAATCTGCCAGAGTAATAATGCTTTTGATTTTCTTTTTTTTTCTCAGAGAAAGAATGTTGAAATTTGCCATGTACCCTGTTACATTAGATTCTTCTATTTCTGGCCAGTGGAATGTGTATTCTCAAATATCTTGTGTATGCTGGATAAAGTTTCAGTTATTTTGATATTCTAGATTTCTAGCAAAAAAAAATACTAAACCTAGTTGGTTTAAAAGACATTAAAACTATTAAATAAACTTTATTTTGTTTTAATTCTGAAATGATCAAATTCACTGTATTATTCCAATTCTGTATAATTTAGAATACAAATTGCCTTCTCTAATCTTGTTCAGCTCCATGTCATTTTGTATTGCTTAATCAGTTTTAGCATACATTCGTTGAAATTGATATTATGAATATATTTGTTTAATCCCACGCGTTTCCACTTATTTTTCAAGAAAATCGCAAAAACACTACGTGTAAAAAGGATAAAACAAACCATACAAGCAATAATCTTTATTATTGGATAATTCTGAAACCTTTCTCGTTTCAAAGGGAATGTATTCACTATGAGGAAAAACAGAGTTACCCCCCTTTAAATTTTCTTAGTTTTTTTTTATTTCTCACATAAGATTTCAGGAACTTTAATTTCCACAATATTCTGTTAAATTTGTTTTACGTACATATAGATTTATATTGCTGCGTTAAAATACAGGAGGTATGTTCCAATTAGAAGTAAAAATTTGTCAGTAAAATACTTAATATAGTTTCAACACAATTGAATACATGGCTTAGGATTTTTTTTTTGTGTATATAACCCAAAATCTATTTGAATAAAACTTTCATCACTAGTATCTTAAAGATCCTTTCCTCCTCTGAATTATTTATCATTCAAGTTCATATAAACAATTCAACATTAGAACAAATTACTTGGTGGACTTTCTATTTCATTCAACAACTATTCATTAGCAATCTTGTCATTCAAAAAGAATTTATTACTACTTTATTTGTTTTATTGATTCCAATTGTTTGAAAGTGTTCTTTATCCTCTTGATTCAACTTCTCCATGAACAATTTTTTATTACATATTTTTAATTTTTTTTATTAAATATTAAGGCCTGGAAATTCTATCGAAATTCCATATAGCTTATGTGCATACATTCTATAGATGTTCGACTTCACATATAAAGTGAAAATATTGTTTTTATTTATTATTGACACTTTCTGACCCAAACATTTCATCTGGACTCTTAACTCTCAACAGATTTTATGGCAATAAATGAATCATATGTGATACAACTTTAACTCTATGGAAACATGAAATTGTTTTTTTGCTAGAATTTATATTCAATTTTAACAGATTTTAAGAAATTTGCAAAATGTTTCAATGAATCTTCAAAATTTTCTTTCGAATAAATCTTGCATGAATCCATCTAAAATTAAGATGTCTGATCATCAAAATTCATTTGCTGCAAGATGAATATTTCCTACTAGATTTTTTTTTTTTTTTTTTTTTTTTGCATTGGTTGTATTTGATTCTGACTCTAGATGATTTGAAATGTCTTGAATCTTTAACTACTTTTTTTTTATCTGTACTATGTGACAATTTTGACAGTTTATATCTTGAGCACTTGAGCCAAAATCAGACCAAACGTTTAAGTTTTTCATTTACATACATATTTATTGCCTTTTTCTCAGGCCAAGAATTTTTCAGCACTTTCTTGGATACACATTTACGTAGTTTCAAGTTGAAGCAAAAAAAAAAAAAGTAAAAAAAAAATTAATAATTAATATTTCTGATTACTTATTTTTATTGGCTTATTATTTTTATCATAAAGGTAAATTTTAATGAAGTCAATATATTTTACAATTCAATGTCCCTTTTTTCTCAGATAGGGTGTGAGGCTTTTATTTAAAATTTTTTTAATTTTCCTCTATCTTCCTAGTGTCTGTCTAGTAACTATATTAGGTTAGGAGTTTGCATATGTATGTGCATCCTATCATTAACCATATTTTTTTTCTTAAAAAGCTTGAAAAACATGACTTAAATAAGAAAAAAAGCAGTGAAGTTTCCAGTTCTTCTATATTGTAAATAATTTTCAAATGTCAGCAAGAGAAGTGGAAATTTTTAAGTTCCACTTGATTTAGGCTTAACATGATAAAAAATCTTATGATTTTTCCCAACTTCGAAGTGACTTACAAAATATCTTTCACCTGAAGCATTTTTAATAGTTCAATGAATTCAATAACAATTAAGAGATGTAATATGAAACCAGCAAATGCAAAACTTTTCCTGAAACAGCTAACATATTTTACCGATATGTGGTAATAAATATTTATTTGTAAACATACAATGGAGCTCTCACCTATGAGAGCAAATATGTTGAGAAATGAGAACTCAAAGCATTTTTCCAATAAAATAAAAACAGGTGTTTCATTCAGGGCTTCACTTGCTCAGTCAGGGTGAGTAGGTAGGTGACATTTGGGGCAACTTCAGATATGTCAGTGTAAGAACTCAGCTCTTCCCTCCAACTAACCCTCTGCCCATCTACACATTGTAATGTCTGGCTGGCAATAGAATTACCCAAGGTACAGTCTTTCCTGCCAGGAGCAGACCAGGACTAACTTCCTTGATCCAACTGATTTAATATTGACCAGCAACCGGAAATAATCAATGTCTGGTTTGTTGTTGCTTCACCTCAGATTCTTTCTTTTACTTATTTGTTTTTTTTATTCCTCTTCAGTAAGACCTGACTTCAAAGACACCATCAGCCAGCTATAAAACAGAAACAATTGGGATTGTGATAAAATCACTCTTTCCTCTTCTATGTGGATATCTCAACCATAGTGTCAAAATTTTCAGCTTTTCTTATTAATTTTGATGGACAGTGGTCAGAAAATTACATTTTTATTTTCATATTTTGCTCTGAATGTTCTTTGCTCTATTTTTGTTTATTTCCTTAACTCATTTTATCAAAAAAATTATATTTAATTTTGAAATAAGATTATATAAAACAATCTTGCTATGCATTTTCTGGCCTGAATACTTAAAAGTAAAAATTAATATACCAATTGATCCTCTTTGTCCTCTTGCCATAAATAAAATTGAGTGTAACAAATGAAACTGTTTTTTAATCACACAAACACATACACCTACCTTTTTAAAAGTTTATTCATCATAACTACATTTATTTTTTTTCTGTCACCAAGAGAGTTCATTGTATAGAGATGGGCAATTTATGTGTTTTGTGTAGTTGCATTTTAAAGTTTTATTTCATTGATCTCTCTTCATGCAACTTTTAGATTGAGCATATTTGCATATTTTTTTCTTGTTTATTGAATATTTGACAGATTGCTTATAGAATACAAAAACTGCTTCTTTATTATGAGGTTATAAATTTGTTTTTTTTTCCATCATGACAACCTACATTATAATCCCTTTTATTTTTTTTTTTGAACTCTACATACAAGTAAACAAATAATCTGCATTGGTATTTACTCAGCTGTCTTACACAAGGCTGCAATTGTAGATTAATCTCGGAAGATGATTAAACTCATCACAATAGCTTTAGCTTGAGACTGGCTTGGTAACCATTACACCAGTACTTCAGCTGGTGAATGAGTTTATTCAAATATATTTTCTCTATACTTAACAAAGGGAATTTGCATTAAAGCAGTGAATAATTTCTTTTTGCTTTTTAATGGAAGTGATGGTGTCAATTTGATATTTTTGGAATATCATCATTGATGATTGGGTTTAACAAAGAAAAAAGGCTAACAGCTTATAATTTTGTGATAAACATATACTCCGAACATTAAGAATCTACATTTTAATATTGTTTTCTAATTATATGTAAAGTAGGAAAATTAGAATTTTCATTTATTCTTTATCACACCTTAATTTTCTTTGTTTTTCAGATCTTCATAATCTTGAATAGAATGAACACTTAAGATATGAGTTAATTTGTTTGCATATGAGAAAAATATATACAACTGAGAATAGGATGAAAAATATTTAGTTGCAGGCGAATTAAATTTTGTGATTAAGACTTCAGAGGTGAATGACACAACTACTTTAAGAAGCATTGTATTTACCGTTGTTTTTTTTTTTTTTTATTATCAATGCTTGTTTATTTGTCATTGGTCATGGCTCTCCACAGCTTCCTGTCTATATTTATAAATTGCATTGCCAAGACTGTTTCTTGAGAAAGATTAGTGCTTCCTAATGTCTTCAGTGTGGATTTGTATTCAGCTGTCCTTAAACTGGTTTTTACTATCAAGGCTAGAAGAGATCAATTTTCATTTTCTATTACTCTTGAGAAGAGGCAGGCTAGATGGATTCATGCTTTTATTAGTATACTCTCAAGAATACAACAGCCTCAATCAGAATTTGAACTTTGTCTGACAATTCCATTCTCTGTACCAATAACTGGATATTAACCCAGTTGCATTCAAATCAATATACATATTTACTAAGTTTAGGTTACTGTGGTATTAAGTAACATTGGGTCAATAGGAAGCTATAGGTACCATCTACCTTAAAATCAGCATTTTGAAATCTTGGCTTGAACATCAATGACTAATTGTGGTGGTGGCAAATACTGGGAAACTTTAAAGTGTTCACTAAATTTTATTAGCACAAAGTTATAAGTATGAAGAACCCAGTGAGGATCAAACTCATTACAGCAGTAATAGTCTGGCCTCTGAGATGATTTCTCATAAGACACCAATTTTAATTTAGAATTTAATATTTTATTTTATTTATTTTTTTTCTGATAAAAATGAATTATTTATCTTGCTATAAAGCTGGTGATTGTTTGCTTATCTTATGGCTGAAATTTATAGGCTAAAAATCCATCTATTCAGGTAAGTTGATTTTAGGAAGAACATTGGTTAGGTTGATTACCTCTTCGGTCCTTCTCTGAAATTGTTTTAGGGTAAAAAAATGCTATTTTGGGCCAGGACGTGAAAAGATTAAGTATAGTCTTTTCACAAAAAACACAATCTCCAGAAAATTTTATGAATGTAGAATTGAACTATTTTCTTAATTGTGTGGAAGATATAATCAATATTCCTGAATCAATTAGATTTTCAGCATCTTTTTAAAGCAATTAATACAAAGTATAGTATCCTCATATAATTTGCTTGTAGTCATTTCAGCTATTTAGAAACCTGGCCAAGACCAGGTATTTTTGCTTTTGAAATTATAAATTACGAGTGAAAGTTTTAACATATTCTGTTTTAATTTTAAGTTTCCAGCCAACTATATCACTACCCACACAAGCTTGTATCAATGAGTTAACTAAATCTCTTTAACTAGACAGATTAGTGAAAATACAGTCATGACAATTTTCCAAATATAACATTGGTAGGACAGTTAAGAACACCAGTTTAAATTTAAGTCCCTCATTAGTTATATCTGATTAAACTTAAATTAAATAATCAGTCAAGCTTTTTCAACTAGTAATGGCAAACAGTAATTTGTTTATGCAAATATATTTCACCATTAAAATCTAAGGAGCAATGTTATTTTCTCAATCTAAATGTAGCCACTCTTTAATATAAGCTGCTGTATGTGCTTAGGCGCTGAAAAGTTCTTGGCCTCACCTGCTTTGTTCTTAGAGAAACTGATGAATTAAACAGAGGTACAGTGAGTGGGCAAATTGTTTGAAGTTGTCTCAATCAGCATGCACAGACACTGGCTCACAACGTGAGAAAACGCCACACTGAATTTGTTTTGTGGATACTGTTGAAATTCACTTAAGTTTTAGATAGCACATTTTATATGTAATAAGTAATTCAATTGTGAGGTATTAATTTATTAATGTTACCCATAATATAGGTTATGTAAATGCTGATGAATTATGTAATTATTTATTATTCTCATTTTCAAATGCATTTGACTTCATGCGAGTTTGCAGTTTGCAAATCAAACTTGTGTGAAGTAAACTACATTTTACTAACAAGACTATGTTGGGTAGATAACTAATTGGTTTCAAGGTAAACTGTCAAATTTTTGACACTTTTTTTTTTCTTTACATGTATTATTGCTTTCTTTGAATGTTATGTCTTGTTCCTGGTGGTGGTGTTTGTTTTTTACTAACAAACTACTCAACTAACTAAGTGATGTTCAGTGAGGTAAGTGAACATAGAAGTAGAGAGGTTCATTGCGACAGTGTAATGTTTGGGTATTGGATTGCATTAATCAGTGACTGTTTCAAATTCATTCTTGATGGTAAGTAGCCAGAGAAAAATTTCTAGGTGAGTATTATATTGAAGCAAACAGTTTTCTTGCCACTTGTTCTTGATCACTGGTCACATACACTCCAATTGTGAAGCATCACCTTTTGGCTTATTATAATAGTGATGACAATGATTGTGGGTCCCAAAATATTCCAAGGTTTCAAAAAAAAAAAAAATTGGCTTGGTGAAATTTAAATGTATCATTTTGTGTCAATTTGTACATTTTTTTTTTTTTTTTTTTTTTTTTTTTCATTTCTCTCACTTATTGGCTTAACAGATTATCACTTTTTCTTTCTCTTGCTCTCACAAAAATTAAAAACAAGTTTATATTACTTCTCTATATTCTTTTTTTTGTCTTTCCACATGTCCATTTCTGATTTATAAAGTATCCTTTTCTTTGAACGGTAGATGTTTTCCTTTTTTTTTTTTTTTTTTTTTTTTGCAAGTAATGTGAACAATATTGTTTTCTCTGTTCAAGAAGACGTTAGAACTGAAAGGCTTAGACTCTTTATGACATGCACTCAATTTGTGTGTATCACTTTGACATAACGCTTTAGTCCCAAGTGGCTGCATGCTGAATGTAGCTTGACAATTACTAGCACTGAATGCCAAATGTGATTTAAATGGTAGCAAAATATTATTGAGAATAAAAACAAAGGACATAAATTATTTTAATGTTTTTTTGGGAAAATCCTATATTCACCTCACAATTTTATGAAAAGGAATTATAAATATTGGTCCACTATCTCTCCTCACTTTTGAAGCATCTCTTTCTTCTAGCTATCTTTCTCAGTTCTGTCTTTTCCAGTATTTATCTTCAAAATTTTTATCCAATTTCTATGATTTCAAAACCATAACTTCTAATGTTTTCTTGACCAGTCATCTTAAATCCATTTGTTAATCTTAATGGGTGTTACCAAGTGCATCTTAAGACACTTGAAATGGTTATGATTTACATTGAATACTCAAGAAATACCTGTTTATTTGCTATCAATGCCTTGTAAAATCCTAACCCTATGGCATAATTGGTGTTTATGATTGCCTGTTATGTGGTATCCACCCTGCTGATGTTTGTGTGTGTTTATTTTATTTTTTTTTTTTTTTTTTTTATTATGTTTTTTTTTTTTTTTTTTTTTTTTTTTTTTTTTTTTTTTTTTGTTTTTTTTTGTTAATACTGTCTTGTATAGTAATGTTGAACATCAGGTTGGATTTTTAATCCAGAAGCCCTCCCATTGGTAATTCAGTGTTTTAAAAGTTTGTGGAGAGTGATCAATGAGATATTGCCAACAACGATTCTCTTGGTTTTCCTTGAAACTCTTATTTTATTTTTTCTTTTAACATTTGCAAAAGTTTTGTCTTGTAGTTCACTTTGATTCTGTTATTGATTTTTATTTAAAAAAATTTTTTTTTATGACTTTTGTGATGCATTTTGTGCAAATTCTCATCAAATTCTACTCTCAACTCATCTGGAGTATTTTTGCCACACTTTCCAGTGAGAACCAAGTCCCTCTTGAGTGATATGCGCATAACTCTGTCCATGGTTTCTGCTATCATTTATAAACTGGATCCCACAAATCATGTGGACTTGATGATATACTTGCAAAAGTCCTTAAGAAATAGATTCCTGAACTGGCTTCTGTTCTCTCTAAACTCTACAGTAAGTGCCTTGCTGCTTCTTGGAAATCCTCTTTTGTAGTTGGCAAACTGACAGATCTTTTAATTATCAGCCTATTAGCCTTCTAGCTTTTTTTTTGGCATAGTATTAGAGGCTCTAATTAACTTAAAATTGGTTAAGCATCTTGCCTTGCAGGGTCTTCTTTCAGATAAGCAATATGGCTTTTGCTTCTCTGGGTCAACTGCTGATGTTTTAAAATTTACTGGAAGAGTCTATTGAGCTTTAAATAAGAATGGGGAAGCTTGGGCTGTTGCTTTGGATATCTCAAAGGCATTTGACAGGGTTTTGAATACTTGTCTTCACAACTTGAAAAGTTATGGTATTTCTGAGCAAATTTTTGAACCGATTCAATCTTTCTTATCAAATCATGAGATGAAAGTTATTTTGAACAGCCACTCTTGATGTTTTTGCATTAATACAGGCATCACCCCAGGGGTCTATCCTTGGACCTACATTGTTCCTGATTTTCATCAATGACATTCCGGATGGTATCACTTCTTGACTCTACATCTATGCTAATGATACAACTATTTACTCCTGTCTTAATAGTAAGTTTCATCGATTCAATAAAGTTAAATTAGCAGGTGATCTAAAAAATGACTTACATTCTGTTGCTAATTGAAGCAAGGAATGATTTAATGCCTCCAAAATGAAACTGCTCTATTAATCATCTGAGAAAACCCTTTCTGCCATCCATCAACATGGCTAATGCTAACCTGAGTGACTTGATGGGCCTTCTTGGGCTAATGTTTTCCACTGTTATGAAGTGGAAAGATTATATCAAATCAATTCCTGGGTGTGCTCCTAGGAAAGTTGGTTCTCTATGTATTGCTAGACAATTTTCACTACCTGAATCTATCTTAAATCTTTACAAGTCTACCCTTCATCCATGCTTAGAATATTGCTGCCACATATTGTCTGGTGCTCTGTTATATATTTAGAGATCCTTGATAAAATTCAATGAAGAATCAGCAATGTTACTGGTCCTGACCTAGCATCTTGACTTCAGTCACTTTCTCACTGCCATAATGTTGCCTATGCCTTTTCTTTTAAATACTTTCATGGTAAATGTTCTGGCAAACTTTCCTTTATGTTACCTAGACTCTATGAATTTAAGTGTAATAATAGATTGGCAATCTGATTTCATCATTTTACACTTGAAATCATTAGATGTATCCATGAGTTCTGTAAAGTCCCCCCCACTCCATTTCTTCTGGTTTCTTGTGAATTTTGATCTTCAAAAATTAAAATCATTATCTTCTGTTTCCTTAATTCCTGTTCTTTTTTGTTCTCACTCCTTAATAATGCTTTTCTTTTTCTTATAGTCTTTCACACTACATTTTAGTGGCTTTATTGCTTTGCTTTGCTTGAGGTGAAATGGTTAAAAAAAGAAAAATCTTGGATTTCTACAGCACCATTGACTGTCACAAGTTTTTTTAAATTTCTATGATGCCACCTGTGGTTGCCCAGTGATTTCATCTGAAATTTAAAACTCTTTTTCTCTCTATTAAAAGAGGTGTTTGATCATCAGTTACTAGAAAATCAGTGGTATACTCATACTTTAAAGCACATTGATTTTTGTAAATTTGTTGGCTAGAAGTTCGATTTAGGATGCTTGTCAACTATTGCTTTTTGTACTGAATTGCTTGTGAAAGATAAAACAGTTTTATTTGTTTAGCTATGTTCAGATCCACCTTTTGTGTAAAGGATAAATCTTACATTTTCAATTAATCTTAATTAATATGTATTTTTGTGTGATTTTTTTTTTTTTTTTTTTTTATTTTGAGAATCCAGTTTTGGGGTTCTGACAAAAGAAAACCAGGGTTATTATTTTTTTATTTTTTCTTCTTTATTTATTGGGAATCTGTCTCAATTTCAACTCCCACCATGCATACAGCGTAAAGAAAGGGATCGTCCGCTGCTTACAACACTGAACAAAAGTCATAAGTGGTGACCCAGAGACATTACATAAAGAATTAGTCAGTATAAGTAGTACCCTACTTAAGGTAAGGCTTCAAGAACACCAGAAAGCTGTAACACGAGGGGAAGTAGAAAAATCGGGCATGGCTGACCACGTATGGAGAGAGAAGGGAGATCACCGCCCTCTGTGAGACCAGGTTGAGATCATAGACAAGGAACACCATTGGAAAATTCGTAAACTTAAGGAATCAGCACATATGCTAGGCCACAAAAATCTCCTGAGCTGACCAAGCATAGAAAAGAATACAATATGGGAACCAGTAATAAGGAGTACCAGAGAATAGCAATAATAACAACAAAAGTTGCAATATGAGCTCTGGTAAAAACATGGAATGATAACAGCAAAAAATTGCAATATGAACACTGGTAAAAATGGTTGCTGAAGACATTAAGTTTATAATACTCAGAAATTCATACACAGATGTCCTCAAGGATAGCACAGTGGATAAAGGCGTTGGTTACATCCAGTGACAGGACCCAAAGAGTGTGAATTCAATATCTGGTTAAGGCAGTGGAGAACTTTCAGAGGGAAATTAACAGGAGAAAACTGATAACTAATATCCATTAAACATGGCACGTGGAACTAGAACAGTCTACCCCGGTGAGCAAAATAAAGGGTTAAGTTCAACATTCCAAACACCTGAAGAAGGCCGGAGTGTACAACGGCCAAAACATTGTAATAAATATGGCAACAAAGATGAGGACAATAGTTTGAATAATGTAAATAATGTTATTGGGAATCTGTTTTACTCCTCTAGTAATTTAAACATTTTTTCTTTTTGTCTTTTGGGTAACATTTATATTGAATGCTGAAAACGGGTCAATGAATGCTGAATGTTTCCTGTAATTTGACCATTAGCATTGCCCATCAGGATGTCTTTGATGACATTTAAATTGACTATTATTTTTTTTAATACTTTCAAAATCTTTTCATTAAAGATGTCTCTTTTATTATATTTTATATCTTGAAATATATTTTATCAAATAGTTTTAACAAGTTTTGAACACAAACGTTTTTCTGACTGGATCAACTGTGGATGGTGAGAGACGTGTGTGTCTATGTATGCATATTTTAATACACAACCCAATAAGCAACCAAACAAAAGATTAAATAATGTCTCAGTTGTATTGCATTTTTTATTTTACAATTCAGAGGTGATTTTTGATAAATGGTGTTTCTGTTTGACAAAAACAAATTGATGATTTAAATTCTCCAAGGAGTCCTGCTTTTAACTAATATAAATACAAAGACCTTGGAATTTTAATTATTGAAAAAAAAAAAAAAAAAATAATATCAAAAGATTTTCTATATACAAAAAAAAAAAAAAAAAAGTAATTTAAAAAATAATTTAATTCATTTATGAATGTCTTGAAAATTTAATTAAAATCTGGCAGTTATTTGATTTTTGCAAGAATTTCAAAAACAATGTGTGTGTTCTAAATTTCTCATACTAATCTTTGGCCCAGCTGCTGACTAAAAAAGATGTTTTTTACCCAAATTTTGAACATGCTAGAAAGGATAAAAGAAAAAAAAATAAAATAATCAAAAAATACTTTGGTCTTTCCTCTTCATAATAACACAAACATTTTGACAAAGCTTTATTTTTATCAAGTCAGGGGCCTATTTTCATCATGGTTTACTTATTTTTTAGCAAATGTGTAGATGTGTGTGTGTGTGTGTGTGTGATATATAGTAGAGTTCATCAGCTATATTCCAAGAGTTTGGTGTAAATGTTCTAAGTTGTACTGTGTGAGAAGAAATGTGCTTATGATTCCGTGTTGTGACTGTCTTTTTAAGAGACAGGAACATGTTACTCTTATTGTCAATTAGAATAAAGTTGAAGCATCATTCTAAAGAAATCTAATTGTTGATGACATCTTGAGATAATGAAAGCTCTTTATATAAAACAATTCAAGCCATGTTTCAACCATACCCTATTTGACAATGGCAGCAACATGTTTGCTATGTATCAGTAATATTGAAGATTTATTGAGATTCTTATATCAAATTCACTGTTGGGTATACAATAAATTAAATTTATCTGTCTACTATTTGATCTGATACTGAACAAGTCAATGGAGTCATAAGGTGTTTTATTTTCTCTTTGGAATTGTTAGTCCATTAAGGAAAAGTAAAGCTGAAACTTATTTCAAATGTTCTGTGTTTTTTTTTTTTTTTTTTTTAACCCTTCATTTTACCTAACTCCATGAAATTTCCTTGGACCTTGTAACTTTTTTTTCTATATTTGTAAAAGCCTCATATCTCATTACAACAGTGTATGGTAATAGACCTTAAATGTGGTTTCTAGTTTTCATAAAACTAAAATTGTCATTCCTTACTCCCCAGTAACATTTACCAATTTTAACACACGATTGCACTTTTTCTAGCAAAAAAGTCCTGTGTTTTTGTTTGTAAACTGGATGAAGATATGCTCACACACTTCTGTTGCTGTGCAGTGGTTAATATACAGACTTTGCAAGGATTGAACACTCAATTCATTACAATGTGCTCTTTAATGTCAGCCAGGTCCAAGTCTGATAAATGTCACATTTCACTATTATATTATGGTGGTGCAAATTGGCATGGCAGTTCATCACAAAAATGAACTGACCCTGTGCTCATTTGGGAAGGGCATGAATCTTGGGCTCCACTAGGTCTACTTGCCCAAGACAAAGCTACACATGAATTAACACCTTGTCTGCTTTCAATTATGTGAAGGGAACTGTACAAGTGCTTATCTGTGCAGTGACCCTCTGACCACATCTAGACATGATAGTAATCAATAGTCCCATCAGTGAAATACTAAGTTGAAGAGTGGGATAGTCAGCACTTGGGCCAATCATTTTCCCACTGCTGGCTTATCCATCTAACTATGTATTATAGCAACAAATAACTATTTATGTATTATTTTCTCTTTCTTTAAAGTTTTGTGATAAATGGCGAATTGACTTTTGGGTGGTCTGAATGGCGGAATTCAACCAGACAGGATAAGTGGTTTTGGCAAAACTTATCAAGTAGGCGTTGGCTTCTTATAATACCCAGCAGGAGACCATCCGAATCCGATTTTATTATCTCTTGAAAACTGGGTTTATATGCATGTGTTTCGGGGACCTGAAAAAAGAAACATTAAGTGGTCAAATAAGCGATTTGCATATTAAAATTCGGGGCGGTGCCTAAAGATGGTTTAGCTCCGCCTCTCTCTATGTAAACTGCCCGCACGCTTGAGTGAGTTCGCAGTTCGGAGAGAACGCGGACAGAGAACGCGGACTGAGAGCGGAGAGATGCGGCGGAAAACGCTGGTCTGGTTTTGCTGGTCTTGTCCTGCGTCAAGAAGACCGATCCAAACCAAGAGATAGAAATAGACCCCATACGAATCCAGATAACTTCCTCAACAAATCTGTGAGAAAGCAGACTGCTATATCGTAGGGTGCAGACGAAGATCTACGAATTATATCCCTTAGATCAGCTGAATTCCTATCAGCATAATAATCGTCTTTCTTTCTCTCTCTGACTTTCCGACACAAACGAGTGAATCTCGTTACGACACGTTGTATTCGTGCAATTTCTTTGGTAGTGACCTAAAAGCATTAGACTTAAAAGGCTCTTGTACAGGAACCGAAAGAGTTGCATATGCTTTTTTTTCTTTTTCATGTTTTTGCGGCTACGACAAGAAACTTTTTTTTGCATGAATAGTGAGTTCCTTTCAGCGTAATACCCAGCCATTTAATTCATCCTACCTCCGGATCGTTTTAAGGGATCGAAATATTGCTGTTCGGTTCAAAAATTCACAACGTGGTGGATACTGGTGGTTCCTTCAGTTCACCGGGGAAGGACCGGGTGGTTTACTTTTCAGCTAGAACCACCGGAAAGACAGGATATAGCTGCAACAGGCAGGGTTTATTACGTTAGAATTGATGCCTTGTGCCATGATTCCGATCCGTGGATTTGCCAAGGACGCAGAGAGAGAGAAGAGCTCAATTCCTTGTACAAAAAAAATATAAAGGACTGAAAGCTAAGTACGACCAAAAAGACTGTAGTTACAAACTATCGGTCGGAAAGGCTCGGGAAAAGAAAAAGAAAAAAAAGAGAGAGAGAAGGAGAGAAAGAAGAGAGAACAAGAAAACGAAGAGCAGAGAAAGGTAAGTCACTTTTTTGGCCCTCGGTTCGCTTGTCGCACGCAAGTCTGCCAGTGTACAGTTGTTGTGTTCGATTTCTTCAACATTGCATGCTGTTGAAGTGTCGATAGTGTGTGAGGCGTTTTCCTTTTCTGATGTCTCTTATTGAATAGGGGGAAGGTAGTAGTGATCGGGCTTTAGAATGAGTGTAGCAGGTTCAGATATCACAGACGACCAGGGAGAAGCGGGAGTTCCCGAAATTACAATGGTGTTCCGCAGACTGATCGGAGGCATGAGACTGCCCTCGTTTAGGGGCGACCCAACAGAGCTGCAGGAATAGATACTGTCGATCCAAAAGAAACATGTCGTGTATGGCTTGTCGGACCAGGAGATGGTCCTTCTGGCATACGAAGCAGCGGCCGGTCCAGTGTCCAAATATGTTGGAGGGCTATATAGGGAAAACCCTACCCTAACTCGGACAGAGCTGAAGTCTGCCCTGGTCCGACAGTACGCCAGTGAGCGCACGGCCATTGAGGCAGTTAGGAAGTTGTTCACACTCCGGCAGGGAGATAAGGAAGCCATGGAGGATCTTGGAGAAAGAATATCGGGCTTAGCGGCACTGGCTTTCCCGGAGCTGGCGACCCGAAACAGTGGTCCGATACAGGCCCTGTTAGCCGACGTATATATGGATGAGCGATAGGGAGCTGCGGGGTGACGTCCTGAAGGAAGGACTGAGCACCTTGGCCGCGGCCATTGAAGCGGCTCGCAACAGTGAACGACTTTGGGACAGAATAAGGAACAGTGTAGCCAGGGACTCCAGGGGGTCCAAGATAATGAAAAGGAAGGAGCAGGTTCGGGCACGGGACCCAGAAGAAGAAGTAGAGGAAAATTGGAAATTGGAGGTAGATCCGAATAAACGAGAATGGAACTTGCGGTATGGATTCTATAAATCCACGCCAGGTCGGTATGGGCTAGTGTGCTGGACGTGTAAATACGCTGGGCACAGGGCTCGGGACTGTCCAACCAATTGGGGAGGAGACCCCAGGTCGCTGGGACCCAATTGTACGACCTGTGGTGAATACGGGCACAAAGCTCGGTGGTGTACGGCGGCAGGGGACCGTAAATTAGGCATTAAACGAACTAACGCGCTGTTATCACCCACCAAGAAAGCAAAGAGCCCGGGAAACGCCGCTGGGTCACCCGTGAAGGAGTAGGAGGCAGGGTGGCCCCAGTCCGAGCAAGACCTCTGAGATGTTGGACGTGTGGAATAGTTGGTCATTTTTCGGTCGATTGTCAGCGGAGAAGATGCTGGCATTGTGGGGGCGCAGGCCACGTGAGACGAACCTGCCCCCACAGGGGAAGGAATCCCCTAAGACGAACCGGCCGGAATAGAAATGAACTGGAGGGACAGAGGGTTAGAGCGGAAAGGCGCTATCATCCAAACCCCATCCCAGCCAGAGAGGCCCCCAGACGAGAAATGGGACCTCGAAGAAATAAGGAACCCCCGTTGCTGGCCCCCGCCTCTCGGTGGTCCAGAAGGGAGACGAATAGGAAAGATGGAAGGGAGGCCCGAGTGTACCATTTGCTGAAGGAGGGGCCGGATCTCACCTGCAATGTCTTGCTGGGAGGCAGGAAGGTTAGGGCCCTGGTAGATACTGGAGCATCAGTATCACTGGTTAGTTCGAGGACCTACAGACAGTTGGGGAAGGTTGAGGCCAGTAGATTTATCCATAAGCCAGGCCGATAGCAATAGGATGAGGATAGAGGGCATGACATGGCTGCCGTTTCAATTAGCAAGGACTAGAAAGTGTATGTGGCACCTGACTTGGGGGCGTGTTGATTCTGGGGAGTGACTGGCTTAAACAGCACAAGGCCCAGATCCGTTTCGACCCAGCCACCCTGACCTTGGACGGGGTAGAGATACCGCTAGGACAAGACAATTATGAGCAGCTACCTGTAGTAGCCCAGGCAGATATAAAGTTGCCCCCTAGAACCACTGTATCTGGGGAATGCGAAATTATAGTAGAATGACAGGTTGTATCAGGTAACCCTTACGGATGGGTAAGATAATAATGAGGGAGAAGTGACAGTATGTAGTTCATTAGTGAAAAGATCAAGGACCGTTCCCCTGCTTCTGACTAATTCGGCTAATAAAACCGTCAGAATAAAGCGAGAAGAGTTAGCACGGGCTTGCCCCGTAAGGGAAGTCGAACAGGTGAGGATAAGAAACGAAGATAGGTCTCGGAACAAGACAGGGATCAGCGAATTAAGGGACGAGGAGATAACAGTCCCTGAATGTTATAGAAGAGAATTAAGGGGTTTGCTAAGTAGAAACCGGGAGGTAATAGCAATGACAGATAAAGAGCTAGGACAGACAGAGATAGTGGAGATGAGGATAGACAACGGTGACCACCCACCTATCAAGTTAAGGCCATATAGAACCCCAATCCACAAAAGGAAATTAGTAGAGGAGGCAGTGAATGAGATGATGAACTCGGGGATAATTGAGAGATCCAAATCTCCCTGGAGCTTCCCTATCGTGATAGTTGAAAAGAAAGATAGAGGGCACAGGTTTTGTGTGGATTTTCGCCAGCTGAACGCGATCACAAAACCGCTAGCACTGCCTCTCCCCTTGATTAATGACATTTTGGCTCTCCTAGGGAAATCTAAGTGTTTTTCTACTTTGGATTTGAGATCGGGTTATTGGCAGGTGGCCCTGAACAAGGAGGACCAAGAAAAGACCGCGTTCACCTGTCACATGGGTCTTTTCAATTTTAGGGTTATACCGTTTGGGTTGGCAAATGCCCCGGGTGTGTTTAGTCAGCTAATGTCCATAGTGTTGAATGGCATGGAGACGTTCGCCATGGCATATCTAGACGATATCATGGTATTTTCAAAATCACCTGAGGAGCATTTTGAACACCTGCAGCGGGTGTTCGACCGCCTAAGGAGGCATGGCTTGAAGCTGTCAAAATGTCAGTTTTTAAGAGAGGAGACAAAATACCTAGGGTTCGTGATAAATAAGGACGGGATAAAGACTGACCTAGATAAGGTAGAGATAATAAGGGCCATGCCCGCGCCGAAAACTGTAAAGGGAAATTAGGGGTTTTATAGGAGCCATGGGATATTATAGGAGGTTCATACCCGCATTTAGTCGGTTGGCGGGTCCTCTGATAGCCCTGACGAAGAAATACGCCAGGTTTAGGTGGACGGAGGATTGCCAGCGTGCATTTGAGGCTTTAAAGGACCAGCTAACTGCTGTGCCCTTGTTAGTGTACCCAGACTTAGGTAAGCCCATGGTGCTGTACACTGATGCTAGTGATAGGTGCATCGGAGCAGTACTCACGCAACCCTGTCCCGATAAGGATGGTCCCGTGCCTGGGGTGCTTGAAGAGGTTCCAATCTATTTCCTTTCTCATCGGCTTTCCGAAACCCAACAAAGATGGCCGATGATCGAGAAGGAGGCGTTCGCCATCCTGTACGCTGTGCAGAAGTTGGATTATTATTTGAGCGGGGCAGTATTCACCATTAAGACAGACCACCAGCCCCTCAAATACCTGCAAGAGGCAGAATGGACGAACAAAAAGATCCAACAATGGGTGCTGAAGCTAAGTGGGTACAACTGTAAAATAGAGTACCTAGCCAGGAGGGATAACACCTGTACTGATTTGCTATCGAGGATACCGACACAGTTGGAAACGGAGTCCATCAAGTTAGAGCCAGGTGTGGACGATAAGGCCTTCCAGATCAATGTAAGGGTTGGAAGGGCGACCTAATTGGAAAGACCAAGAGGCGGGTGAAACAGAGACCATTACAGACCTCCACTGGATAGATATTGTTAGGCAAAGTCAAGGGGATAGTGACATAACAGCCATTAGGTCCAGGGTAAAGGCAGGAAATACCTCCAAATATGTATTGCAGGGTGATGTGTTGTATTACCTTTCAGGGAAAGATGAGGAGGTAAGCTTGAAGATGGTGATACCCGAAAAGTTGAGGTCTGAGATCTTAGATCAGTGCCATAGAAAGTTAGGACACATGGGGATTGACAAGACGTATGGGTTGATAATGAGGAATTACTATTGGCCCAAGTTGTTTAATGATGTTGTGGATTATGTAAAGAAATGTGTAACGTGCCAAGTGCAGGGTAGAGGAAGTAAGGCTGCACCGGTTTTAGAGACAGATATTCCCCACTACCCATTTCAGAAAATGAGTTTAGACATTTCAGGCCCTTATGGGCCAACTGATAGAGGGAATTGTTACATATTAAGTTTTGTGGATTGGCTGACAAGTTGGCCTGAAGCATTCGCCATACCTGATAAAAAGGCGCGAGTGGTGTCAGAGATAATACTTGGAGAGATATTTCCCAGGTATGGGGCTCCCGAACCGTTGGTTACGGATAACGGTTCAGAAAATGTGAATGAGGGAGACGTTGGGAGAACTAAATATTCAACACATAACCACCTCCCCAGAGTAACGGTAAGGTGGAGAGATTCCACAAGACTCTTGCTGATGTGCTGGCTAAATTAGCAGAACATAATAGGGAGAATTGGGATCTGTTTTTAAACCAAGCCTTAGCAGCTGTGAGATTCTCGGTGAACGAAACGACCAAGTTTTCCCCTTACTATTTGGTATATGGCCGGGACGTGGTCTTACCCATAGACAACCTATTAAGGCCGAGAAGGAAATACTTAGGGAAGGACCATCAGAGGATAATTTTAGAGCAGCAGCGCAAAATCTTTACACAGTTGAGGAGAAGAATTCGAAGAGCTCAGAAAAAGCGAAATGATAGGATAAATAAGAATAGAGAAGAGGTTTCCTTCCAAATAGGTGACCCGGTGTATTATAAAATACACCTGAGAGACGGTAAACTGGACCAGAGGTGGAGCCCCTACTATAGAATAGTAGAACAGACAGGACCAGTGTCCTTTGTGATATGGGATCAACTGACCGGGAAAGTGAAAAGAGTACATGCGAATGACATAAAGTTAGGTGAGATAGAAGCCTGGGAAGGGAGCGGCATAAAGATGAAACAGAAAAAAACTCGAGGAGGACCACACTGGTGGAACCAGAACTACTATGAAGTGATAGTGAAGCTAGCGAGGAGGTCGAAATTAGTCCCACTACCCTTCAAAGGCTGAGGGAGATAACTCGATCCCCGGTTGGACACCCTGAGGAAGAGAATATTAAACCTAGTGATAGAAGAAGACGGATCGAGCGATTGGGATCCTGACGACGAGATTCCGTTAGTTCAATTACGTAATCAATGGCAGACTGAACAAGCGCCTGATAATGAGGACGAGCTGCCAACGAAGCTGCGATTGCGAGGAGCAACGCCTTTCGAGTCGGCCGATTAAATAGAAAATCTGTGCAGAGGTTGTGTTGAACGAGTGACAGTTTGGGGTCGATTGTGCAGTTGTCGTCGGCGTTACGCAGGCCGCGTAGAAGGGCCCCTGCGCGGACTCGGCGCTAGCGGTGGTGTGAGTTGGTCCTGGATGTGTCACTCCACAATGCAGCCGTCTGACGAAAAAAAAAAAAAAAAAAAAAAAATAAATAAATAAATAATTATATTATAAGATAGACTGTTCTCTCCGTCTCTTTCAGACATGGACGAGAGAAGGCCCTGGGTGCTGGTGATGTTGATTTGGGCTGCTAATGCCTGGGAGCACAGTGAAAATACCGTGTTTAAGAAGACGAGCGAGGTGATCATAACTAGATCAAAGTGGTTAATCACGTTAGTGATAGATTTACAGCCGTATGAATTGCTACTAGCCCAGTTTCGAGGTAGATAAGTTAGAGACAGCCAGGACACAAGTCGCCGGAGAGTATTCACAAGGTCTAAACTACCACCGGGTGTTGTACTCCTTAACTCAGGAGTCCCTAATACTTGAGAGGCAATGGAAGGAGATGAGCGATTATTTAAAGGGAATTAAGTTGTTGAGAACTAGACAAAAGAGGGCAGTGTTACCTATAATAGGTAAGGCATTAGGTGTGTTATTTGGCACGGTGTCTGAAGATGAGATAAGGTTGATCAAGAGGAAGCTGACGCAGGTAGAGCAGCGACAGCAATTGATGGCCCAGGTAGTTAAGGAAAGCGTATCGATACTTAATGTTACTAGGTTGGAGGTGGCTAAGAACAGAGAGAGTATTGGTTAATTGCCTACCTACATGATCTTAGGCAACAGTTGGAGAATGTAACCACAACTATAACAACTGAGTACCAGGAACTGGAGGGTTTCTTGCTAAAGCATCTCCAGTTGTTAGCTATAGTGAATAGGGTGCGCCAAACCAGTCATACGTTAACAGTGCTGCTAGAACATGTGAGAGCCCAGTTGGATATGCTGTCTATAGGACACCTATCCCCGAGTATAATAACCCCAGAACCACTAAGGGCGGTACTGCTGGAAATACAGTCCAAACTCACCCATCATCTTGGTTTCCCGGCGGACCCCACTCAACAATTATGGAAGTATTATAGTGCCTTGGGATGTGTTACCCTGTTAGAAAGAAATAAATTGCTAGTACTAGTGTCAGTACCCTTATTAAACTGAGACAGCACTTTTGAAGTTTACCAGGTATTAAATCTGCCTCTTCCTTACCCAAAACCAACCCCAAGGTTAGAGGCAGTGGCTAGGTACAAAGTAGAGACAGAATTCCTCACTCTAAACATAGCCAGGACAAAATTTATGTTACTGACAAGGGAAGAAGCACAGAGGTGCGAGAATAATGCTCTGGGCACTTGCGCGTCTGCAAGTCCCATTTATGTAACAGGTAGCCATGAATTGTGTGTGATAGACTTATTTAGAAAAAATAAGAAAGGAATCAGAGACCATTGCCAGGTAGAGATACTGATGATGTAATGCTACCCGCAGCTGTTAGCATTGCAGACGGGATCTGGGCAGTGGCCACTCAGGGTGAAATGGAGCTCTCTAAGGTCTGCGAGAATGAGGTGACAACGACAATGAGAGTTATTCCCCCCTTGACCATTTTAGCCTTACCCCTTGGCTGTGGTGCACACGGGCTGACCCTATCCTTACCCACCTACTATCAAGCAGAAGAGAGATTCAAAGGGAATGAGGCGTTGTTGAAATTGGTAGGATCAAATGAAACTGGATGGGCTGAATTATGGGATCCAATTACGAAAGAGTTCCCTCAGTTTTCGTTAAGGAAAATGCCGGGGTTACTGAAACCTGTTGATAAGATTGATTTCGGGCGACTGAAGTTAGAATTAACTAGGCTAAGTAGGCAAGACTCGGACTGGAGAGAGAAAATGGTTACCATAGTAACCTGGCCAACTGTTGTGGGGATTATATTAATTATAGGTATGGCTTCTTTGAGTTGGTGGTGGTGGAAAAAGAGACAAGTGAGAATGTCGAGTGTGGAAGTTGAACTGGCAGAAAGTGGAAGTGCAGGAGCGTGCTGAGAACCCAATTGGTGCGCCTTACCAAGATCAGCTCGACCAAGACCATTAGAACCTGCAGCCGATGTGGAAGAACAGCCCACAGTTGCTGTGAGAGAATTGGAACCCGTAAAAAGTCTAACGAGGCCTGTTGTGAAGACCCGGACCAGTCGTAAGACAAAATTGTGAAAAAAAAAAAAAAATAAAAATAAAGGGAATAACTATTTAAAATATGTAGTTGAAAAAAAAAAAAAGTGTTTAATTTTGAAAAAAAAAAAGTGTTTCATTTTGAAAAAAAATGAGTGTTTAATTTTGGAAAAAAAATGTGTGATTAATAAAAAAAAAAATGAGTTTTGATTTTGAAAAAAAAAAAGATGAGTGTTCAATTATAAAAAAAGAAAAAGAAAGAAATCTGTGTAGATACAATACATATGTAGACGAATGAAGAGACAAATGAGTTGGTGAGGATATGGGAGTATCCCAAGTAGTGAACTGGATGGAAATACCAATTGTTGTGAGATCAATGAAAACATATATTCTCATAGTAACCAAATTTTTTTTTTTTTTTTGCATGTGAAAATCTGAACAATGAACCTTATTCAGTGAAAGCACGACAATGTGCTTTATAAAGACGCTCTGAAAGGAAACGGAAAAAGACTCGGAACGCTATATCTCGACTTCGTATTTTCTTGTCTGTTCTTGTTCATGTTTTTATTTCTAGAATTTTTCGCAGTTGAAGTCAGACCGGATTGCCGGAGGACCATGAACTTCCAGCAAGGACAGCTGAACGACCATGCTTCTATTATCGTCTTATTTTTGGTATGATATCTCATGTGTCATTTACTAGTAAATGACAGGTGGGTAAGGGAGGAATTGTGACATAGAGAGAAAGACCCTCACCCCACCCCGAGGTGGATTTAGTAATCAACAGTGCTAAAGAATTAGGATGAAGGTGCTAATTACTTGGGTAGAAGGAATTCCGGAGTAATTCCAGAAATAAGTTTTTTTTTTTTTTTGTTTTTTTTCTCTTAATAATTGTTTCTGGGGTTGAGTTATTAGTTAATTAAATGTAATAATTCCAGAGTGATTAAGAGACGGATTCGTTAAAGTAAAGTTTGTGATAAATGGCGAATTGGACTTTTGGGTGGTCTGAATGGCGGAATTCAACCAGACGGGATAAGTGGTTTTGGCAAAATTTAAGTATACGTTGTCTGCGGAAGACCCAGCAGGAGGTCCGAATCCGATTTTAGTATCTCTTGAAAACTGGGTTCCCGCTGAGTTTCGGGGACCGGAAAAGCTTGCATGGTGGTCAAAGGCGATTTGCATATTAAAATTCGGGGGCGGTGCCTAAAGATGGTTTAGCTCCGCCTCTCTCTATATAAGCTGCCCGCACGCTTGAGTTAGTCGGATCGCAAATCGGAAAAGAACGCGGACAGAGAACGCGGACAGAGAGCGGAGAGATGCGTTCGGAAAACGGCTTGCTGAATTTTGCTGGTCTGGTCTGTTGGTTGTCCTGCGTCAAGAAGACCGATCCGAACCAAGAGATAGAAATAGAACCCATACGAATCCAGATAACTTCGTCAACAAAGCTGTGAGAAAAATTAGCAGACTGCTATATCGTAGGGTGCAGACGAAGATCCACGAATTATCTCCCAACTTATAGACATTCTGAGATCGGCTGAATTCTTATCAGCATAATAATCGTTTTTCTCTCTCTGTGGCATTTCTTTCCGACCCAAACGAGTGAATCTCGTTCAGACGTTCAGACATTTTTGTATTCGTGCAATTTCTTTGGTAGTGACCTAAAACAGTAGCCTTAAAAGGCTCTTGTACAGGAACCGAAAGAGTTCAAGTTATTTCATTTGTTTTTTTTTTTTTGTATTTCTTTCCTTGTTATTTTTTGCGGCTACGACAATGAAATTTTTTTTTTTTTGTCCTGAATGAGTAGAGTTCCTTTCAGCGTAAAATACCCAGCCATTTAATTCATCCTAACCTCCTTTTTTAGCTATGATACTCTGGAATTGTTTTTCAGCTTATAAGTGGGAATCCAGTCATTTTCTGAAATTGGCATTTTTTCGGTTTGCTTGTATGATGCCATGATTGTGTGAAAATTGTTTTGCACAACTGTCAAAAAAATATTTGTCGCTCTGGGGAATAGAAAATTTTAGTTATTATATCAATGGGTGTTCAATATATGTTGAAGTAAAAGTCTCATTAGTAACATAATTAAAGGTTTGCCATAAAGAATAACGTGAGCATTAAAGAAGGCGGTTCTGGAGGAAACAGAGACCTTGCGTCTATGGAATCGGTAATTACTGCCAGGCTAATTTTCTAATTATCTGCTTGTTCGCACTTGTTTTTTTTTCTTATTCTTTGTTTGCAGTTAAGAGGACACCTGCAGAATTGTACGTAAGTCAAAAAGATCTCTCTTACTGTGGGCCAAGTCTCTTCATGACGTTGGTAATCCTAGCTCTCTACTACTTCCTGTCTTTTGTTCTCTCGGTGATGCTTGTTTCTTTATAACTTCTTTGTCTTTGGTACTTGTTAATCCATTCATTTGCATAAAATTGTCAATTAGGTTTCTTGCTATTTTCCTCTGTTTATTTCACTGTGCCCTGTGAGCGTTAATTTTCCAAATCTTCTTTCCTCGCAAAAATCCCCAAAGTCCAAGCTAACATTTATTGCAATCCGCAATTTCTTTATAGTGCCTATTTGTAAAATTTAATTTCCACAAATCTGTTCATGGTCTTCTAAAAAAAAAAGAAAAAAAGTCAATAAATCTCCATCCGTTGTTTCAAGTCTTTACCTTATCTGTATCAAGTGTCTAGCATTCCGTACGATAAACGAGTTAAGATATGACATAGAAGTTCAGCAGTTTTTACTTTGTTTCTAAAGACATTTTTCCCTTAACAAATTTGATCAGTTTCTGAAAAGCATGCTTTACTATTTTGATGTAACTTTATTGAAGTTCTGAAAGTAAGACTCACAAAACAGCTCAAGAAAGTAGCATATATCCGTCTGTTACAAGTCCCTTCAGGATATTGACGATCATGGCTCTCCATAGATGTCTTTTGTTGCTTTCAGCAATACTTACTCATTTATAAGCCTTTTTGTCTTTTATACTTGTTCCTCCGTCCATTTGCACGAACTTGTCAAAGAAGTTTATTGCTGCTTTCCTCTGCAGAGTAAAAAGAACACCCTGATCGCAAGCAGCGGGCCAAGAATTGAAACTGATCGGGTGGAGAACCTGCTGATAGATTCGTCAAAAGTGCCGATCCGTACAAAAAAATACTCCAGTTATTTTTTATGGGTATTATGTTATAATAAAAATAGAAAGGATTGTTTTTTACTTTTTATGCCATAAGTTAATTTCATGATTTATGTAGAATAAACGGTCTATAATGGAGAAAACGGGATTTGTATTCATTTGAAAACTGAATTTTACTTAGAATGTAATCGTGATAAGTGACTTGTTAGGATGTATGGAAGTCGAGACTCATGAAGAAGGAAAAAGCCGAGTTTCTGAATGAGAAATAATTTCTGATAAAGAAGAAACGATATCGATATTTGTTCCGCTCAGTGTGATACATACCTAACTGAATAGCAGTGAGGATAGTCATATCAATCTTCCCAGTTAGGTATGATTGTCTGCCTTGAAAATTAGCATTAGAACTTATGATGTTGATTTGGGGTTAGTAGAGACAAACACCAAATAACACGTAACAATAAAAAGGATTTTAATAGGTTGGTAAATAGGTACAGAAATCGTCTGAGTAGTCAAATAACTAGCTCAGCTAAGAACTGCTCTGTCTCTGTCTTATGACATGCCACGATTTAACGTCTTTGTTCGCAGACAAGTTCATCTTCAAGAGGGGTGGTAGGTTTCCGACACAACACCTCTCCCTTGAGATTAATTCCGGAGGAATTAATATCTTTTCCTTTTGGGATCTGGACTTAAACGTTCCACCCTAATTCTTTTTCTTCTTTGGACAACTGTTTCAGGCAAATAAATCATATAATATCTCCATTGGTTGTTCATTTTCTTCACTTATTTCTTCGATGTTTCTTCGCCTTAATTGGTTCAAATGTCTTTTGTGCGTCCTTTTTTTTTTTTTTTTTTTTTACTTATGTACAACATCTTACCAATTCTTTGCGTTACCACGCCATCTTGCCAAAATTCCTTCCCATTTTTGTAATAAAAAAAAAAAAAAACTATCTCCCGGCCTGAAATATTTCATATTTTCCTGATGCGTTTTGATCTGATAACTTTTCTTTCCGGCAGTAGCCTATTCAACACAGATCTAATCTTTCTTGCAAACATCAGTTCAGCTGGAGACATCCCTGGTATTGCGTTTGGATTTGGTGTTATTCTGTATATACTTAAAAACTGCTGTATATTACCATCATCTGTATTAGTACCATTTGTTTTTTAAGGGCTCTCTTGAACGCATCAACAAACCGTTCAGCCTGTCCATTTGACCTAGGATGGTACGGTGAAATCGTGATGTGGTAAATTCCCAGAGTCTTACAAAACGTCTTAAATTCACTTCCTGTGAATTGAGTTCCATTGTCGGTGACAATTTTTTCTGGTACTCCAAACCGTGCAAACAGTTCTGTAAGAAAATCTTTTGTTACAGAAGCAGTTGGTCTTTTGCACTTAAAAATTTCAGGCCACTTGGAATAGCTATCCACAACTATCAAGTAAAAATTACCATTCATGGGTCCAGCATAATCTATGTGGAGTCTGGTCCATGGAACATCTGTTTTTGGCCATGGTGTGTATTTTACTGGCGGTGCTTTCGCTGCCATTTGACACCCTCTACAAGTTTTAACTACCTGTTCAATGTATTTGTCCATATTTGGCCAATAAACATAACTCCTTATCAGGGCTTTCATACGTCCAATACCAGGATGCCCCTGATAACCTCCTTCAGCATCCGCTTTTGTAGTACAACCGGTATCACGACCCTTCCAGCATATAAAAGCACTTCATCACATTGAATGTGCTGGTGAAATTTTATACTTTCCTGAAGTTACAACTTTCATTTTTCTAATAAAAATGTCGTTTTCTGCTTTTAATTTTATTTCATCTAATGTCACCGGTAATTCTTTTACTGTGTTATACATTACTTCCACCAATTCATTTTCTGCTTGTAACGACGCTATCACCGTATCTTCTAGCGGTTCCGAAGACGTTGGGATCAGCCTAGATAAACCATCAGCATGGCTTAAATTTTTCGATGATAAAAATTCCATTTTGAAATTATAATTCAACAAAATGGTTCCCCATCGTTGCAAACGGTTTGCCGTATGAGTAGGTATACCCTTAGAACCATAGATTGAAAGCAGCGGGCGATGGTCGGTCTGCAATATAAACCTTCTTCCATGTATGTACTTATGGAATTTTTTTTACAAGCATAGATGATAGCTAAGCTTTCTTTCTCAATTTGAGAGTACTTCTTTTCTGCGGGTAATAATGTCCTTGATGCATGTGCCACTGGCTTCGTATTGCCGTCTCTGAATTTATGCAGAATTACCGCACCTATTCTGTACTCGCTTGCGTCCGATGCCACTATTTTCCTGTTTAGGGTCATAATGTGTTAGTGATAGTTCTGACGTCAAAAAATTATTTTGTCAAACGCCTGACACACTGACCATTCCCACTTGGCTCCCTTTTTAAGCAATTTATTTAATGGAGCCGTAAGGCTGCACAAATTAGGAATATATATCCCATAATAGTTAGCAAGTCCTAAGAACGCTTGTAGCGTTACTACATTTTTGGGAGTTGGCATGCTTTTGATCGCTTCTGCCCTCGCCGGATCTGGTCTTCCATCAGAGTCTATTATCTGCCCCAAAAACTTAATTTCACTCATAAAAAATTCACATTTTTCAGCTGCAAGTTTGAATCCATATTCTTCAATTTTTTCAAAAACCTGATTAATATGTTCCAAATGTTCATTTCGATCTTTACTTTTTATCAAAATATCATCAAGATATGCAATGGCGAAGTCCAACCCTGCCAGCGCAGTGTCCATAATTTGCTGAAAAATACTAGGGGATACTTTAAAACCAAAAGGCAAACGGTTAAATTTGTATAAACCCTTGTGTGTATTGATAGTCAATAATTTAGAACATTCTTCGTCCACTTTCACTTGGAGATAGGCATCCGATAAATCCAATTTAGAGAATATTTTTTCCTCCATTTAAACTTGCAAAAATGTCTTCTAGTGAAGGCAAAGGATATGTGTGGTCTTTTAAGCAATCATTTAGACCCGTAGAGAAATCGGCACACATCCGAATTTTATTATTCTTTTTCTTAACATATACAACAGGGCAGGCCCACTCTGAAAATTCAATGCGTGAAATAACTCCTAAATTTTCAAGCCGTTCCAATTCTTTGTTAATCTGTTCCAAAACACCAAATGACATTTCTTTTTCGCTTGAAAATAGGTTTTACATTTTTTCACTTCAAATTTTGCCTTCGTCTTTTTACAACATCCAAGACCTTCTGAAAATACTTGCGGAAATTTCATTTTCAGATTTTCTGTAACCAGATTTTTTTTTTTTTTTTTTTTTTTTTTTTTTTTTACACGGAGAAGAAACATTAATTCTATTGCAAGAAGAATTTATAGGGAGTTCCCATAAATTAAGTATAATCCAATCTGTTCCAAACAAATTTGAAGCATTTTGTAGCACATACTTTAGACTTTAGTGTCTTACCAACAAATGAAATATTACAAGAAAATTCACCCTGAAAATGCAATTTTCTTCCAGAAATCCATGAGCCACTTTTTTCAGTCTTTTTTAAGCAAAGGTCTGCCTATTTTAATCCATGTTGCTGTATTAATAATGGAAATATCACTTCCAGTGTCTAGCTGTAGTTTAACATTTTTTCCATTAATTTTTACCTGTACGAATTTTCTTTTCTGCCCCTCCTCAATCTCTTGACGTGACAACACAATATTCACATTATCTTTTTTCGACTTAAATTTTTTTCTTTTGCTTTTACAATGAATACTTATATGGCCTTTATTGCCACACGAATAGCAATTTTTGTCGCGAAAAAAAAAAAAAAAAAAAACACAACAACAACATTCACTTTTAAAATGACCACCATCGCATCCAAAGCACGTTGGTTTTTTAACGTTTTTATTAACTATTCCCTTTTTTGGTCGTATAGCATGGATACGGGATACGTCTTTCTTCAATTTGCGTATTGTCATGTTTTAAGTTTTCAATTCTTTGACATTCTTCCGTAACCTTCTGCAAAGTAATCTCGGAATTTTGTTAGAGTTTTGTCAATATTCGGGACCTTATGTCCTTATCTTGGCTAGAAGTCAAGCCTTGAACGAATATCAAGCATTTAAATCGATCAATTGAAAGATCATGTAACAAAACGTTCACACATTCTGTTAACATTTCCAGCATACGTAACAACATCCTCATCGTCACGCTTTACCATATTCAAACACGAGAAACGAGTATGAAACAAACTAACTCGCTCGCCAAAAATACTAGATGAAGTATTAACAGTTTCTTCGAAAGAAATGTCAGTTTTTCTTGGAAGGACAAAATTCGTATACTTATTATTTTCATCTGTACCCAACTTTTGTAAAAGTAAGTTCACTTTTTGTTCATCAGTCCAACCTTCACATTTTTTTTTCAAATATTGTTTCAAATCTTCTGAAATACGCAGGAAATGTTATGCCCTCCTCTGGGTTAAATTTGAACTCAGTAATAGAATTAGCAATACCTTCGGCCGTGAATGACGAATTTAGTCGATTCTTAAGTAATATCGCTTCAAATAAAGCCTTGTCATTTCGCTGCTGAACTTGTAAATCCAATAGTTGTTCCCGAAACAATTTGTTGCTCTTGTTGCTGAATTTGACTTTGCACTAGAGTTTTCGTTAATGCAATCAAATCTTCCATTATGCGTAATAAATTACACAAAACACTTTTCGAAAACAGACAAAAAGGAAAAAAAAAAAACACATATCCACAATAAACACAAGTCTTACTTCTTTTTGGCACGTTGAAATCCCAATTCTTCGTGAAGAACAAAGTTCGACGTATTTTTTTTTTTTTCCAGAGCGAGAAAAAAAATTTTATATAGTCCACCTAGAGTTGAAAAATTCTCCACTCAGCGTGATGAACGAATCTCTTGTCGCCACTGTTATGATGTTGATTTGGGGTTAGTAGAGACAAACGCCAAATAACACGTAACAATAAAACGGGTTTTAATAGGTACAGAAATCGCCTGAGTAGTCAAATAACTAGCTCAGCTAAGAACTGCTCTGTCTTTTGACATGCCACTATTTAACGTCTTTGTTCACAGACAAGTTCATCTTCAAGAGGGGTGGTAGGTTTCCGACACAACAGAACTCCTAGCTACAAAACATTGAGCACTGGTGCGGAATACATGACTATGAACAAACAAACAACATTTTTGGAAAGATGTTTTATTTTTTTAAACCATTTTTATTTAGTGAATAATATATATACTATTAGGACCTCTATTCATTACATAATTTAAACTGTATTCAGTGTACTAATTAGTACACATTTTGGCATTATTTCTTCAATGTGTAATTGACATATATTATACACATAATAATTTTATTTGGACTAATTTTTGTATTGTTAACCATTGACATTTTTTCCATAATTTTTCAGTGCATTTTTATAGTAAAATCATCTATAATGAATTTCTGTTGTAAATTTATTTCTCGTGCTTTTTATAGTAAAATCATTACTGATGCATTTACACTATATATATGTGCTGATTATATCAGTAATAGTGGCATGAATTCTTGACCTTTGACAATCTCTTCTTGGCTTTCAATGCACAACATACAAATTGAATGCTGAAACTGAATAAAGTGTTTAATTATCAATTTGATTCTCTATTTTTAGACTTAATTAAATATATAAAAATGATTAAAGTGAAACTGGAGAGTGGTAAAGTACTGATGAAGCCAGTGAGTAACAATAAGCAAAGCTGAAACTTGATCTAAGTTCAGAAGCAACCGTTACTAAGGTTCAACCGTGATTATTGTTTCATACTTGGCTCCTTCAACTAACGAAAGATTCATTATAGTGAATGGATTACTGAGCAAACTAATTAAAAAAAAAACTAAAAAAAAAAATTCATATGTCAATGAACGAAATTTAAGCTTTTTTGCTTTGTAATATGATGGATTTGATGGCGTTTAATTTAATATTTTCAAAACAAAACTAAATCGTTTCTGTTTATATTTCTTTTAAATATTAGTTCAATGTTTTAAATACAAGATTTCTGCGAATAAGTAAAACAACACTTCGGGATCCGTGGATCGTGAAGTCCTACTGAATTCATAAAATTTAAAGCTCTAATTTTGACAAAAAATGTATCGCTTTCCAGAAAGTGTCACGATTTTTTCCAAAATTAGTATAAGATTTCATCTGAGGACATTGATTTTTCTTGAACGAATTTTCTTCTTATTCAATATTAGAAAAATATCCAATTGAAAGTACATCATACTGTACTTTCGATTGGATATTGTGAAAGGTTCTTGGCTCGGATCACTTTCTAAATATAAAAATTTCTTGGTTGTGTGGAGAACTTTTCAACATCCGCTCGTAAAATTCAAAGTAACTCAGGAGATGGACAAATATTTTTCAGTAAGTCGGTCTTTTACTCATAAATTTCAACTTTGAAAAGTAATGAGCCTTAAAAAGTTCTAGCCATATCATGGCTGACACTAAACAAAAGTACTCTTGCATTCGGAAGAGACGGGCATACGCGTCTGTTTAAATTTTGATTTAATTTTTTTTTAATACTCCAACCCATCCACAGTTATTCCAGGCCTCTTGTTTATTTTTGCCATATTCTTATCCTGACTGTTTATTTCAACCTCTTCCTTTCTTTTTTTTTCCAGAAAAAACGTTAATTATGAATGAAATTCTAAACGACTTTCTCTTCCAAACTCGTCAGTCATTATTCTACTGCTGGGTTATTTTCCACAATAATGTCCTTGGAAAAGACATGAATATGTATCTCTTTTACCTTCAGTTCTGGATGAAATATCAGGGTAAACTGGGCTCTTTAGCCTTGGGTAGCAGCTAGGCTAAGAGAACGAAAACAGAATTTCAAATCATAGCAAAGGCAACGGGAAACCACTCTACTATTTTTCTCAACAAGGAATGCTATTCGTAGATAAAAAAAGAAAAAGTGATTGTCTACACCCTGAAGGAACATGGCATTTAAAAATATTCTATGCAGAGTCAATAAAACTTGAAGTATTGTTGTGGGTGTCTACCCTGGTACGATGATTTACAAGCGCTAATTGCAAATGAGTTCGTTAGTGATTACAAGTATCAACATTTTTGGGAAATTGATATTTTACTGGATTATTTAATTTGAAATCTGGAAATCTTAAACCCTGAATACTTAGCGGTGTTTTTTTGTGTGAAATCGTAGCCTCGATTTCTAAGAGGACATCTGAATAAATATCATTTTTGATGTATGTCCTCTATTGCTCCGCATGAAAATGTGTTAACTGATAATAAATGTATTCATCCCACATTTTATTACAGCAACTAGCAGCATGGCCCGACGTTGCCCGTGCTTGATTAAAAAATCGTACGACTCATACAGCAATCGCTATCACTTGACTTAAAATATTTTTGCCCTTCCTTGCCTTTAAAGGAGTGCCCTTTGCCGTGCTGATGTTGCTACATGCCTTACTTCTTGCCTATCTCACACTGCAAATTTTTTCTAAGCTCTATACTAAACATTAAATCTGTTACGAAAAAAGAACTAAACAAAATGAACACAAAACGACCAGCTTTAAAAAAGGACTCATAACTGGAAAAACCGAATGAAAAAAGAATGTTAACAACAAATACTTTTTCACACCAAACCCAGTTCTGCGGAATCAGAATCAACGTTTAGTTTAAGCAAGCGAATGAGCCAAATGGAGTAAAGTGCCATGCAGATTTAAATTTTTCCCACTTGTGACGAATGCAGCTATCGATTTTTTTTGCATGCTAGTTAACATTCGTGTCAGTCAGCTGTTGGCTTTCACGCTGGCCAACAGAATTTTCCTGCCTATTCGTGGCAGCCAGCTATAGGCTCTCACTCTGGCCAGTGGAAAATGGCCGCAAACTACATGAAAACTGCCGTAGAAGCATGAAAAAATCGATTATTTCCACTATCGATGGGAGTTGGGAAATGCAAGGTCGGTCTTGGCCTTCCCGCTAACTTGGAGCATGTGCATGTAAATTTTGGTGCAAATCCGTCGAAAATTGCGGCCGTGCATTCGTTACACACACACACACACACACACACACACACACACACACACACACACACACACACACACACACACATCCTGCCTTTTATAGATAGAGATAAACACAAGTACAATACCAAACTGTTTTTGTGAGGAGTTATAAGTAAATAAACGTTGAGAGGTTTACGTTTGAGTTTTGATGGCCACTACTCGTACTACGAATGTGACTGGGCAGGTAGTGTAATGGTTGCAATTTCGGAAGGTGAAATCAAAGAGCGGAGTTCGGGATTGTTACATTCACTTTCACATAAATACCTTTGGGGAAAGGTATGAATACACCACTTCTCCCCAGCTATAGGTTAAATTAGAAGGCCTACTGGACTACCTAGTTGTGGTTGGAAGCCAATGCAGGAGGGGGACAATTCTGAATTCAAAACTATACATGACTTTGGTGGAGCACATACTTAAACTGTAATTAAAGTTCGTTCAGCATAGTTGCAGTATAAATCAGTTTGGCTGTGTGGGTGTTGAAAAAACACAAATGGACTTGAGCAGATTGGCATGTTTGGAAACGAAAAGTCATACTGAAGGTTTGAAACTACAGCTATGCAATTTGCCTTCAAATTGAAACAATTCTGGTGATGATTTTCCAGCTGGCCTGAAATCGGCATACGGAGAACCCGAGGGAATTGAAAGAAAAATTATAATTTGGGGTTCAATGTCTCCTTTATACAGAAAGATAAAGATTCAGTTTATTTAGCGTAGCGAACATTTTTGGATTTTTCAAAAATGAAAATACTAAAAACATACTCTGTGGTCCCCCATTAGCAACTACAGAAAATTTCGTGGTCATAGTTTTTGTCGTGTTTGAGTTATGTGTTGACAGACGGACCAAATGACATTTGATAACTTGCAGTAACATATAGCGTACATGTTACAAATCTATTGTAAATCTATCATATAATAAATGTCATAGATACTGGAGAGGGTTCTGAAAAGTTCTCGGCCCAATCCACTTCTCAAATTCAGTATTCTGAGGTTCTGTCATGAAAATACCGATTTCGGTATTAAGGTGGAGTGAAGAAATTTTAGAGAATGTTTTTTTTTTCAGTGTCAGCTTCTATGAATGATATTAAGTACTTGTAAAGTTTTAAGAACATGTCGAAGATCGTAATAAAAATAAACAAAGAAAATGTTATATTTTTAAAGAACAAAGCCGAATTTGTAATTATGGCATAAAAACGGCACAAAGAAGACTTATTTAGGACATTTAAATTCGTTCTCTGCAAATCCCAGTTTCAATGCTCTATTACCAAAGTTTTTAACATTGTGATTTTATACAGCAGCATATTTTAACTAGAGTATTCCAAGTCCAGGACCTTCTCACTCCTGTTGGAAGAACCCTTCTTTGTTTGACCTCCACTACTTTCTATATCTGGTTATGTTGGGCTGAGGTATCGGGTCAGCTTGTCGCGCCATCTTGCCTTTGGCCGCCCTCTAAGTTCTTTTCCACTATCTTGGTGTCCACTCTGTCATTCTAATAGTTCGCATATTCCCTCACTCACAAGAGTTGATGGTCGCTATTATGTCCTTCACTCCAGTTTGTTGACGAATCTAGGTGTTACTCTTCCTGTCACGTAAAATGATGCTGAGCATGATTCACGCTATTTTGCTTTGGGTCACTGCAACAATCTCTGCAGTGGTGGTGTTGTGCACCCATGTGTCGCTTCTATAAATCTTCACCGAAAGACCACCGTAGAAGTCGGTAGCTAAGTTTTTTTTCTTTTTTAATGAATACAATATTAAACATAACAAAACGAAACGCGCACCTTGAAAGTGTATAAAAGTAACTGTAAATATTGGAGAAGGACTTGATTTCACTATTGTTCAGGATTCAGTATAATGGTGCTGCTCAGGAAATGAGTTCACAATATATGATTAATAACACACTGTTTATACAGGGTGACCCCAAAAAACGGGAACTTTTTAACAATCCAATAAAACCAAGAGTGATGGAAGAAAAATATTTTATTCATATTAATTGAAACTTTAAAACATGCCATTTAAGAAACAATGATGAAATTTTCATTTTTTAAAAATTACGTCCTGTAGATGGCGTCTTCCTGTATGAATGCATTCTTGAAATCTGCTGTTGAGATTCCTCATTGACTGCTGCGACATCTCAGCTGGGATACTGTGAATTTCATCTTGAATTTTAAATGGCGAAATGTTTACTTGCTCAAGGTCACTGTCTCGCAGTGTTGCCACTTGCTCATGTCTGGCAATACGCACTTCAAAAATTCTCGTTTTTTTTGGGGGGTCACCCTGTATAACATTTTCAAATGTTTGTTTTCGTTCATTTTATTTATTTATTGATTTTTTAAAAATAAAAAAATGCATCAGTTTTTGTGTTTCTGCCTACCACCCATTTTTTTCTGCCATTAACATCTAAAGCCGGATTAAAGTAGATGTATTTTTGAGGGGGGAGCTTCTGGTCGAAAGCACAACCGACATAAACATTTGTCAAACATTATCATCACTTTGGTTTTTGAAATTAGGAATTTCGACTTTTGAAAATGAGCACTATCATTATCATCTTTCTCCTCCTCTTCTTCAACATTTTCTGGCACCTTTGTAAGTTCAAAAAGTTGTTGTTACTATGTTATATATATCCTCGCTTCTCTTGTTTTTGTTATAGATACCCTCGCATCTTTTTAAACTCTTATTTTATACGGTGTCGTGTCCATGTCTACAGTTTCACCGAAATAGTCACCAGTCAACATAAAGCCAGACGCCAACTACAAGAGATGAAGAAACAGTTTAGAATATACGTCTTCTCACATAACTCAGATGTCAATTAGATGCACCATTTCCAATGAGTCTAAACTTAACATAATTAAGTTTTATTCTTTCTCTACCCACATACTTAAGTGAAATGATACAATCACGGTTATCCAGAGCTTCTTATCTTTTATTGTTCTCAGTAGTACTCGCTCATTTACGATCCCACTTTGTCTTCGTGGTAATTTGTCGTCCATCGATTGGTTCAAAATTTGGTTCCCCACTGATTACCTCTGCTTCATTTGCCTTCAATGTGTCCTACGACTATTAAATTCTTCGAATCTTTTTTTACTCATAATGTAGTTTAAACATTTCTATATCTCTGATCATAATCAAGTTAATTTTTTATGTTGTCGCAGATTTTTTCGCTAGACATATATACGTTGATAATCCTAGCAGTAGCGACCTCTTTTCATATTATGGGCATGCGTAAAAAGAAAAAAACAACAGGAAGTATGCGTGCCGTGAATCACAAGAGGTTAGCTCTCGTTTACTTCGGGCTGAGATCGGGATTGGACGCTAAAATTAGTGCTTCATGTAATAGACGCACATGATGTAGACAATGCACCTCACCCAGCAAAGTTCAACGTTTTTCATCTTCTTTTTTTTTTACAATCTTAAGAACATTCCCGGAATTCGCACTTTCTTTTAGGAAGATTCCTTGAAATTTTCTCTCTATGAAAACGTTCTCGATAGAATAAAAATTCCTATCTCGTTTTGTTTCACTTTCTTGTTTGTCTATTTTCTCAACCAACTCAACACGTTTAGTTTTTGTTCATCAACAAACTTTTTCAACTTTAAACGATAAACACTAACCTAATAACAACAATGCAGTTCCTTAAAACTTTATTTGTTACATGATCTGTCCATGATATTCAATATTTAGCGGTAGCTATTACTTTTTACAAAACAGTTATTGCTGTATTTTCGCTTTTAAATTTCCGCTTCGAAATATATTACATGTCTTGCCGACACTTATCATTTAAACTATAAAAAAAATCAAGTAAATGGTGCTACAAATATAATACTTATGAAGTTATAGCATTCTGCTAACACTTGTTTTCTACTACAAAAATCTGTGCAAAAAGTGGATCACAGAGCCTTGATATTTTTCTCACTTCACATTGGTTAATCAATATTTAAATCATGTTCTCAACTACGTCCGAATAACATCGACCTAGTTTCTGACCTCAACCAAAAATATAATTCCGCCAAAATCTGTCTATGCCTCCCGGAGCCCATCACGTGACCACGTTGGTTATAAATACTTCGCTCTTTCTCTTAATTTCTCTTGCCTCCTAACAATGTAGGGCTTTAAGAAAAAGCTTTTCAACCTAGTTCGGACGAACGCTGTGAAACGCCATCGTACATATACACATACACATGCGTACGGAACATTACAAGCAACAGAAACCCAATTACAAACATTACGGAACAATAACTCCTTCAATTCTTCTGAAGCTAAAAGTTTATCAACCTATTCTTAGCTTTACAGAATTCTTTCAACTCTCTCACAGTGAACATTTTGAGCGGCAAGTTCATTCAACTTTCTATGAACACAGATAAAAAGATTTCCTTCGTTTAGGACTCTAAGAAATTCCAGTCAAAGGGAAGTAACTCCTATGCTTGTATATCATTGAATATTGTTTGTTATTGTAAACGCAGTTTTTCTGTTGTTTCTCTCGTTTGCTTTTCGTTTGTAAAGTAAAAAAAAAAATGTACGGATTGATTTAGGCCGTCGATACTGCTATAAATTCAGTACAAATTGTTTTCTTTAAATATGTAGTGAACTACCGCAGAGTGTAAAGAGGCCTCAGGGCTGCATGCATTTTTTGCAACAGTCAATGTAACACAAGAGAAAATTACTTACTTTCAGGACGAAAGCTGATTCGGACATGTTTCGCATGTAAACTATGCCAAAAGAAAAAAAAAATGGTGGCTTCGCAGGTCACACATTTAAAACGGATAGACTCTCGCGAGAGTCTTTTTTTACATATGTAAATTTGTCCGTCAATGAAGATATAAAAAAGTGCATAACGAGTCGACAGCGAGAATCGTGAGCGATGTAGCGAATAGAAGACACGTGGAGCAGTCAGTGGATTGTTTGACTTAAGGAAACGGATTACAAAACAAGAAAACTACAATTTTACAAAACTTTACGTACAAAATGTTGCCCCTTCGGATTACAATTTATTCTTTTGTTTAAAGAATCTTCTCAATGAATAAAAATTTCTCTCAATGAAAAAGTATTAATTCTCCTGAAGAATTCAAACGAAACAACGAGCAGTATTTTGGCGGAAAAGATAGTTTCTAAGAAGTTTTTAGTCTTTTTGGCCGACAAGGTTCATTCGTTTGAATTTATTTTTAATAGATTTGAGAAAAATGCTGCATGTAACTCTGATAGTTTAGACATTTCTAAACGGAAATGGAAAGGCTAAATATTAACTTTGTGGGCGTATGGAAAAAATAGATGGATGGACAATGAAAACTTCACCAAATCATATATATGCAGATAGAGAGAAAAATGAAAGTCGATTAGGGTTAAGATGAGATTAAGACGAGGAAACGTATCCTGACAACTTTTGGACGATTCTAGTGAAACTGAAAGAGAAGCCAATCAGCAATTGTATACGCTCTGACGTTGCAAAGCACGGCAAAAATGAAATAGATTAAGCTTGACAAGAAACTAGATAATGCTAAAATCCATTGTAAATAGCAGAAGCTACTATCACTATGGGGACTTAAACGCAAAATTACGAAACAAAAAAAATGGTGAAAGTCTGAACTTTGATCACGCAACGAAAAAAATGGGTTCATTGGTGCGTAGAGAACAATGAACGCCCGGTTTGAAAAACCCCAAAGACGCTTGTGGACATTGAAGTGCCCAGTAGATATAAAAAAGCAGACTACATAATATGAAAAATATATATAAATGAAGTACCAAATGTTAAAATATATCCAAACGCTGACTGCGGGAGCGATTCCCTGTTCGGTCATCTGTAAACTTATAATAAAATGATAAACATTAAAGAAAACTAAAGCAACAGCGAAACTATAATACATTAAACTTTTGAACGATTCAAATTTCATAAAAGTATCTACGATAAAAATATATCCTCAAACTCTAGACGTGTATCGACCAGTTCCCCTGTAATATCCTAATTCAAATGCATTTCGTGGAATATTCAAACTATCCCAATTCATTATGAACTATTCCATGTCATGATGGTCGATATTGAAAACAGTTCCAAAAATCAAGACAATACTTTGTCAAAGCCGTTTGGGTCCTGTCACTGGATCTAACTAACGCCTTTATCCACTGTGCCATGTATCCTTGAGGATAAAAGCGTTAATTAGATCCAGTGACAGGACCCAAAGAGTGTGAGTTCAATACCCGGTTAAGGCCGTGGAGAACTTTCAGAGGGAAATTAACAGGAGATAACTGATAACTGATATCCATTAAACATGGCACGTGGAACTAGACCAGTCTATCCCAGCGAGCGAAATAAAGGATTCAGTTCGACATTCCAACCACCTGAAGAAGGCCGGAGCGTACAACGGCCGAAACGTAGTAATAAATATGGCGACAAAGATGAGGACAATATTCCGAATAATGTAAATAATGTACATAATACCTCATCTCAGAAATATAGACAAATCATTACACCTGTTCGAGAATATATCTTAATATAGATTCGATCACTGATATGCAGAATTCTCTGCAGAAGATCGATGATCGAAAAATCTTATTTGCCGATGCAGTTCAGTTCTATGAAATTATAGTAAATAATAATTTTTTTTTAACTTTCAGCTTTGTACTGTACAAAACATAATATTCTAACAAATCATCTCTTATTCTTAAAGTCTATCATATTTCTCAATTGACCACATACAATTCACATTTGTTTTTGACATAGTTAAACATCAACCAACTTTTAAGAAAGGATGCTGCTTCAGCCATTTCGATGTCATATAAATAAATCCTGTTGTAATGTAATTAAATTTTATGACGTTTATATGCATACTTTTGTTTTAAGTAAAAATCACCCCCCCCCAAAAAAAAACATATGAGGGGGTGACATTTAAAATGGCCGAAGGGGCTTATTGAAATTTTGAAGTTGCAGAATGGAGTAACGTAAGACATCGATGAAAGCGAACAAAATCGGTTTTGTATTTGATTATAAGATTCTGTAGGAAAACATCTCCCTTGTTGATTTCGTTCTGAAAATGAAAATGGATGACATTTTCCCTATTGGAAGATTTGGTCTATTTGTAACCATTATATGATCGGTAATTATTTTATTGATTTCAGAATCCACAATGGAAGTTCTCCGGTTTGGTCGACCTTCTCATAATTAAACCAGCTGTTCGCCATAACAACCTTCAAATGGAACAAAAGAAAAATTTGTTTTAATCTCCCTTAACATAAATCGGTTGCGTAAGATGAAGCAAGGGCACAAAGGTATGGCATTTAGTTTTCGGAAGGAACGTTTACACGCCGGCTATTTCTTCGTTGCACGTGACGTAAATATAATTACGACAGTAATCCAGAAGGAAAATGTATTCAGCGAATATCGGAACGCGATAGACGTTAATTCAAAAATTCCATGTGTCACCTTCGCATTTTCTTTTTATAGGCCGCGTCCCTACACGACGTGAGCGATCATGGCTCTACCCAGGATCCGATCATTCGTAGTTAATGTAGTAATGTTTGTCTTCTTGCGATCTCTCCTAGTCCTTGTTCTGCCATCCATTTACACAAGCTCGTTAGGTAGATTACTCGATGTTTTCCTCTGCAACTCTTATCTTCAAAATGAGAGTCATTTTCTGTAAACCCTTTCCTCATTTTGTGCCCAAGAAATTTCGACTCTCTACTCCTAATCAAAAGTGTCCTTTTTGTTTCCATTTTCCTATAAACTTCCTTGTTACTCAGATGTTCCGTCCAGGATATTCTCAGCATTCTTTTGTAGAACCACATTTCGGCTGTTCAAGTTTTCTCTTCATCTCTGAGGAACATGTCTAACATTCTCTGCTGTATAGGAAGATTGATATTTCATAGACGTTCAACATTCTTTTTGTTTCTGTTACCTCCCGCCTCCTCTTCACTAGTATAGTGATTTTCCAAGCGTAGCTTAGATGTGGCACAAGGCCGAAAGTATGGGGGCACCCAGTGAGGATCAAACTCCCTACTCAGTCGTAATTGTTCCAGCGAGACAAGCTTGTTAACCACTACACCGCCTCGAGATGCCTCTCCTTCATTGGTATATAGGAAGATTGACAGTACATAACAGTGTAAGACTCTTTTATTACCTCCAGTTTCTTTATTCACTGTCATATCGGAAGATTGATATTACGTAACAGATTGGCTCTCTTATGGAAATCTGAAGTTTATTCAGCTCTTTATTGCTTTTGTATACTCTTTTCGGACTGTTTGCGTAAAAGTGACCATTTCTACTTTATTTTCGTGGAAGACTATCACTGAATATTAAATACAGATTCGTCACTGTTTACGCTTCATGTTTTATTTGGATAAACATCAAGTGTAAGCGAGGAATCTGATCGCTGAAGGTAAATGGTTGCAGTAGGTGATTTACAATTTGGGGATGATTTGCGAAGTATGAATGATTATAGTATTTCTAGCTGAATCTTTGATATGGTTCAATCTTTGTGATCAAATCGCGAAATAAAAGTTGTCTTGGACGGCCACTTTTCTACATTTTTCTACATTAATTCGGGTGACTCTAAGGGCTTTAACCTTGGATCCATTATTTCACTTTTGAAATTGCCACATATAACTTTTCTCCTCCCGCGCTTTCAGCTTGTGGAACTGTCCTCTTCCTTTCCTGAAAACTAGAATCTTCAAAAATTTAAATGCATCATCAATTGTCATCTTCTGTCTCCTTGAATCTTGCTCTTTTATTGTCCTCTATCTTTTGACTATTGCCCACCTTGCCAAAAACATTTGAATGACAACAAATTTATGGAATGTTCACCAGTCTCTCCAGATATTAATTGAACAAAAATCATCACCATTAAAAGAGGTATATATCAGAATGAAGAACACTATTC